>BPLR01003362.1:0-36569 GCA_021605095.1 Caerostris extrusa
AGTTACGTATTGCTGAAGAGATAACCTGCTCGCAAGATAGTGTTTGGAATGTTGGGAGAACTCAGTTGCGATAAGAAGGTTGAAATAAAAACGATTTAAAAGACTGCAGAGCTGTTAGAAGACAGGAAGATTCGATACCCGAAAGTTTTGATACTGACTTTTATTTTTTGGTGGAAGTCTTTCTACCCAAGAAACAAAAAAAAGAAGATAAACAGTTATGTCTGACTTGAGAGGAGAATAAAAGCATGATGAAAAGGATCAATATGAAGAGAGTTTTACGGTGGTTTTAAATATTATTTGATGATATCAATACAGATTTTGATTCATTATGACGAATTAAGAAATATATGGTTTTAAATAAAATTTAGAGTCAATTGATAGTAATAAGAGCGAAAACGGTGTGATTCCATTCTATAACTTTATTCTAATCCAAGTCACTTAGTTTGTATCTATATTGCAAAAAAGGATGTACTTGTTCAGTTAATCGTTTCTATTTCATAAAACAGTTTAAAAAAGCAAAAAGAGAAAATTTCAATCATTTATTAAAGATGATTAAAATACAAAGGGGCTGTATATGAACAACAAAGACTGATAAAGTTGAACGCTATTTTTGTGCGTAGGTTATGATAGTTCTTCAATAAAATGATAGTTTAGGGACGATGAGAAAATTTATGGCATAAACAATATTGATTCGGTTATAAAGATCATCAGAAACGACAGCGATGTATTTAATGATTGTCATCATCGCATAAAGTTTCAAAATTCATTGCTGCAACTGTATCATAAATAACAAGGTAACCCGATGCCAAAAATAAATAAATAAAAACAATACTTTAATAAAACAAAAAGATATTGTGGCGATTTGTTTTTATCTCATACCGCAGAGTCCTAGGTAATGGCGAAAACCAGGACGTTAAGGAAGAATTGGTTTCGAATAGCTCTGCTTAGTAATGAGTTGTTACGAAATCACCCATCTTGTCAGGTTGTCAGCTGTTTCAGGGGTGGAAAAATTAAAAACCCTCCAACAAAAAAACAGATGTAGACGTACTACTTCTTTTGCGTTCGGCGGATTGCCTTATCGTTTTTAACACGTAATAGCACTTTTTGGTGAACTTTATTTTGTTACTGCTCGAATCTGGTTTCGTGGCTCGAGCCAAAATTCTTCCATTTACTGTCTGTGGTTCAGCTTTTGTCCGTATAATGGCCCCTCGATGCCGTCGTGGTGATCTTAAACGACCGGCGCGATAACTCTGCTGGGTAAGAGGTCTTCGGAATGATGGGAGAACTCAAGCCACGATAAGAATGTTGAAATAAAACGCTTTTAAAAAGACTACAGACCTCTTAGAAGAGTGGAAAAAGATTCGGCACCCAAAAAAGATTTTATACTGATTTTTCTTTTTTTCTCGTGGAAAGTCTCACTACCCAAGAAATAAAAAGATAAAAGATAAACAGTTATGTCTGACACCCTGAGAGGAATAAAAGCATCTGGAGATCAGTATGGACTCATAGTGGTTTTAATTTTATTTGACAATATCAATGCTGATTTTGATTCTTATTACGGATAAAAGAAATATATTAGGTTTTAAATAATATTTCGGTGTTCAGCTTTCTAGTCCTAGTTTCTAAAGTTCCGGAATTAGCAAATTAAAACCTATTAAATTTCTGGAAAATATCTTGGGAGGGATTCAGCACTCTAACGTAAGTTTTAACAAAATGATTAAATTACACAAAATTTCGGAATTTGCTTATATACTGATGAAGTCACATTATCTTATTTTTAAATAAATAAATAAAAAAACGTAATTGTTATACTGAACATAGTGTACTAAAATCGTAATATAATGTACCAGAATGAGAATAAAAACCAACATGAACACTATTGTTATAATATTGTTTCATCCAAGAAGATGCAAAAACATCTTCAAACAAATTTGAGGAAATGTGTAATATTAAAAAAAAAAAGAAAAAAGAAAAGAAAAAATCAAAGTAATCTTTTATTTAACACCCATGATTAAAAACAAACGCAATTTATATGAAAAACAAACATTGATAAAAAGTTAAACGCCATTTTTGTGCGTAGGTGTTATGATAGTCCTTCCATAAAATGATAGTTAACGGATGGACAGCTAAGACACGATGATAAAATTTATGAGGTAAACGAATATTAACTCGGTTATAAAGATCATCAGAATGACAGCGAGGTATTTATTGATTGTCATCATCGTATAAAGTTTCAAAATTCATTGCTGCAACTGTATCATAAATAACAAGGTAACCCGATGCAAAAAAAAAAAAAAATAAAATTGTGGCGATTTGTTTTTCTAATAGCGCAGAGTCCCTAAGTAATAGCGAAAAACCAGGGCGTCAAGGAATGAATTGATTTCAGATACCTCTGCTTAGTAATGAGTTGTTACGAAATCACCCATCTTGTCCGGTTGTCAGCTGTTTCAGGGTGGAAAAATTAAAAACTCCGAGCGAAAATGCGATAACTAGACGTTGTACTTTCTTGCGTTCGGCGTATTGCCATATCGTTAAAACACGTAAAACCACTTTTGGTGAACTTTATTTCTGTTACAGCTCGAGTCTGGATTTCCTGGCTCGAGCCAAACATTTCCATTTGCTGTCTGTGGTTCAGCTTTTTTGTCCGTGTAATGGCTCCCTGATGGCTAAGTGATCTTAACGACCGCGCGATAACACTACTCGCAAGAGGTCTCCGGAATGATGGGAAAACTCAAGCCGCGATAAGAAGGTTTGAAATAAAACGCTTTAAAAGACTACAGAGCTGTTAGTGGAAAGATTCATTACCCGAAAGATTAGATACTGATTTTTCTTTTTTTTTTGGGGGTGGAAAGTCTTTCTACCCTAAATAAAAGATAAACAATGATGTCTCACACTTGGTATAGTTTTATAGTGGTTTTACATTTTATTTGTGACTATCAATTCGGTTTTTTTGATTCATTATTAAGGATAAAGCAATATATTGGGTTTTAAATAAAATTTCGGAGTCTATTGTGTGTAAATAAGAGAAAAGTGTTGTTCAGTTCCATAGATTTGTGTTTAATATGAAGAGTATAAGCTTGTATCTGTTTTCCAAACTGGGATTTACTTGTTCCGTTAATCGTTTCTATTTAGCAAAAACGTTCAAAAAAAAGAAAGAAAAATTTAATCAACATCAATTATTTATTAAACCATTATTAAAAATCAAAGGGACTATATAAGAACAACAAAATTGATTAAAGTTAAACGCCATTTTTGTACCTGGGTTGCGTGATAGTTCTTTAATAAAGTGGCAATTAAGGGATTGGCAGTTAGGACAAGATAATAAAGTTTATGTGATAGCAAATATTAACTTGGTTATAAAGATCGTCAGAAGCGACAGCTAGGTATTTAATGATTGTCATCATCGTATAAAGTTTCAAAAATCATTGTTGCTACTATATGATAAACAACGAAGTAAACCCGATGAAAAAATGCTTAAATAAAAAATAAAAATAAGAGATTGGGGCGATTTGTTTTATCTAACATTACATAGCCCTAGGTAATGGCGAAACCAGACCATCAAGGTAGAATTGATTTCAGATACCTCTGCTTAGTAATGAGTTGTTACGAAATCACCCATACCTGTCAGGTTGTGAGATGTTTCGGGTGGAAAAATTAAAAACCCCGAGCGAAAATGCGATAACTAGACGTTGTAGTTTCTTGCGTTCCGTGTATTGCCTTATCGTTAAAACACGTAATAGCACTTTTTGTAAACTTTATTTTTGTTACTGTTCGAGTCTGGATTTCCTGTCCTTTTTTCCCAACGCTGTCTGTGGCTCGGCTTTTTGTCCGTATAATAGCCTCCCGATGGCCAAGTGATCTTAACGACCAGGCAATAACTCTGCTCGCAAGAGGTCTTCGGAATGATGGAGAACTCAAGCAGCGATAAGAAGATTGATATAAAACGTTTTAAAAGACTACAGAGCTGTTAGAAGAGTGGAAAGATTGGATACCCGAAAGATTTGATACAGATTTCTTCTTTTTTTTTTTTTTTTTTTTTGGTGGAAAGTCTTTCAGCCCAAGAAATAAAAAATAAAGATAAACAGTGATGTCTCACACTTGAGACGAATAAAAGCATCTTGAGATTAGTATGAAGTTTCATAGTGGTTT
Organism: Caerostris extrusa; assembly: GCA_021605095.1. NCBI lineage: Eukaryota > Metazoa > Arthropoda > Arachnida > Araneae > Araneidae > Caerostris > Caerostris extrusa. Next base: position 4,150 of record BPLR01003362.1, read on the forward strand.
TTAAATTTTATTTGATAATATCAGTACTGATTTTTATTTATTATTACGGAAAAAGAAATATATTGAGTTTTAAATAAATTTGAGTCAATTGAGTGTAAATAAGAGCAAAAATTCATTTCTATAAATTTATATGTTATTGCGGAGTGCCTTAGCCTGTTTCTATTTTTGCAAAATAGGATATATTTTTCAGTTAATCGTCTCTATCTTGCAAAACAGTCTAAAAAGAATAAAAAAAATTTTAATCAACATCAATCCTTTATTAAACCAAGATATGAGATTGTGACGATTTATTTTTCTAACAGTGTATAGTCCTAGGTAATGGCGAAAACCAGGGCATCAAGGAAGAATTGATTTCTGATACGTCTGCTTAGTAATGAGTCGTTTTCGAAATTACCCATTTTGTCAGGTTGTCAGACGTTTCGAGGTGGAAAAATTAAAAATACTAGCAAGGATTAAAGTTGATTCACCAAATTGCGTTTTAGCAAATTTAATGTTACAAACTTACATCACTGTAACGGGAAAGGTAAAATTTCTAATAATTTTTCAGAAATATTATCTAGTTTGGGGAGATTCAGTACTAACTTCTACTTAAAAACATGATTATATATACAAAAAATTTATCAGAATTTGCTGGGATACTATACAAATCATTTTCACTTATTATTATAAGTAATTAAAAAACACACTGGTACATTGGAATATAATGTACCAGAATCAAAATTTAAACCACTTTTCATGATATTTATTTTTATATTGCTGGTCATCCAAGAAGGTACTAAAATACCTTCTTCCTTTTTGAGAACTGTATAGAATTGAAAAAATATATTATAATCAAGATCAGTCCTTTATTTAACCATGAGTTAAAAATAAAATATTGCATTTGAAAAACAAATATTGATTAATGGTAAACCTCAATATTTGTACAGAGGTGGTACGATAGCTCGTCAATAAAATTATAGTTAAAGGATAGACAGTTAAGATAAGTTGAGAAAAATTTATGTGATAACCTATATTAACTTGGTTAAGAAGATCATCAGAAGCGACAGCGAGGAATTTAATGATTGTCATCATCGTATAAAGTTTCAAAATCCATTGCTGCAACTGTATCATAAATAACTAGGTAACGGGTTGGAAAAAAATGCTTCAATAAAAAAATAAGAGATTGTGGCGATTTGTTTTATCTAACAGTGCCAAGTCCTAGGTAATAGTGAAAACCAGGACATTTAGGAAGAATTGATTTTAGATACCTCTGCTTAGTAATGAGTTGTTAGGAAATCACCCATCTTGTCAGGTTGCCAGCTGTTTCAGGTGGAAAAATTAAAAACCCGAGCGAAAATGCGATAACTAGACGTACAACTTTCTTGCGTTCGGCTGATTGCCTTATCGTTAAAACACGTAATAGCACTTTTTGGTGAACTTTATTTCTGTTACTGCTCGAGTCTGATTTTTCTGGACCGTACCAAAAATTTTCCTTTTGCTGTCTGTGGTTCGGCTTTTGTCCGTATAATGGGCCCCGATGGCCAAGTGATCTTAACGACCGGGCGATAACTCTGTTGGAGAGGTCTTCGGAATGATGGGAGAACTCAAACCACGATAAGAAGGTTGAAATAAAACACTTTAAAAAAGACTACAGAGCTGTTAGAAGTGTGGAAAGATTCGATACCCGAAAGATTTGATACTGGTTTTTGTTCTTTGTTTTGGTTGTTAGTCTTTCTGCCCAAGAAATAAAAATATAAAGATGAACAGTGATGTCTCACACTTGAGAGGAATAAAAGTCTCTTGAGATTAGTATGGAGTTTCATAGTGGCTTTACATTTTATTTGAAACAATCAATGCGGATTTGGATTCATTATTATGGATAAAGAAATATATGGGGTTTTAAATAAAATTTTGGATTCTATTGACTGTAAATAAGAGTGAAAAAGATGTTCTGTTCTGTAACTTTTTATTCTAATATTCTTTACTGGCTTCTGTTTTAAAAAATAGAATGTACTTGTTGCGTTATGGGGTCCTTTTACACCGAAGATGTTCGTTGCCTGATTTCCAATTGGTTAGAGCTCTGACTTTTGGCACTATAGGTTTCAGGTTGGAATCACGGCTGTGGCGTAGATATTTGTTAGTCGTTCGAATCCGCGTGAAGCTCTACGTCCTGGTCTAATTAGCCTGAAGTGTGCAGGAAAATGACCGAAGTTCCATTTTCGATAATAGTGAGCACTGTACATTCGCGAATTAGATAGACGTTTTATAACGACTTTACATTTTGTTTTTGAATATAAATATGGAATTTAATTTATTATTATATCTAAAAACTATATTGATTTTTAGATAAGCACTTGGATTTTACAAGGCTGTAAATATTATCAATGTGTTTTTCTATAACTTTGTAAGTATATGATTTAAACACTTTAAAAAAGACTACAGAGCTGTTAGAAAAGTAGAAAGATTTGATAGTGAGTCTTTTTTTTTTTGGTGGAAAGTCTTACTACTTAAGAAATAAAAAGAAAAAAGAAAAACAATGATGTCTGACACTTGAGAGGAAGAAAATGATCTTCAGATTAGCATTAAGTTTCTTAGTGTTTTTACATTGTATTTGATAATATCAATACAGATTTTGATTCAATATTACGAATAAATAAATATTTTGGATTTTAAATAAAATTGCGGAGTCAATTGATTGTAAATAAGAGCGAAAACGGTGTGATTCCTTTCTATAATTTTATTGATATCCAAAGTCATTTAGCTTGTTTCTATATTGCAAAAAGGATGTACTTGTTCAGTTAATCGTTTCTATTTCTCAAAACAGTCTAAAAAAAAGCAAAAAGAGAGAAAAAAGAAAATTTCAATATTTTATTAAACCATGATTAAAATACAAGCGGTAAAATACAATAAAATATATGAACAACAAAGACTGATAAAGTTAAACGCCATTTTGTACATGCGTGTTATGATAGTACGTCAATAAAATAATAGTTAAGGGACGAACAGTTAAGACACGATGATAATATTTATGGGATAACCAATATTGATTCAGTTATAAAGACCATCAGAAGCGACAGCGAGGTATTTAATGATTGTCATCATCGTATAAAGTTTCAAAATGCTTTGCTGCAACTGTATCATGAATAACAAGGTAACGCGATGTAAAAAAAAATGCTTTAATAAAAATAAGAGATTGTGGCGATTTGTTTTATCAAACAGTGCAGAGTCCTAGGTAATGGCGAAATCCAGGACATCAAGGAAGAATTGATTTCAGATACCTCTGCTTAGTAATAAGTTGTTAGGAAATCATCCATCTTGTCAGGTTGTCAGCTGTTTCGGGTGGAAAATTAAAAACCCCGAGTGAAAATGCGACAACTAGACGCACAACTTTCTTGAGTTCGGTGGATTGCCTTCATCGTTAAAACACGTAATAGCACTTTTTGGTGAACTTTATTTCTGTTACTGCTCGAGTCTGTATTTCTTGGCTCGAGCCAAAAATTTTCCCTTCGCTGTCTGTGGTTCGGCTTTTGTCTGTATAATGGCCCCCGATGGCCAAGGGATCTTAACTACCGGGCGATAACTCTGCTCGCAAGAGGTCTTCGGAATGATGGGGAAAACTGAAGCCGCGATAAGAGGTTGAAATAAAACGCTTTAAAAAGACTACAGAGCTGTTAGTGGAAAGATTCGATACCCGAAAGATTTGATGCTGACTTTATTTTTGGTGGAAAGTCTTTCTACCCAAGAAAAAAAAAAAAAAAAAAAAAAAATAGAAAAGAAGATAAACAGTGATGTCTGACACTTGAGAGGGATAAAAGCATGTTGAGATTAGTGTGAAGTTTTACAGTGGTTTTAAATTTTATTTGATGATATCAATACGGATTTTGATTCATTATTACTGATTGAGAAATATATGTGGTTTTAAATAAAATTTCGGAGTCAATTTTTGTAAATATGGTGTGATTCCGTTCTATTACTTTATTCTAATCCAGAGTTCTTTAGCTTGTTTTTGAACTTGTTGAATTAATCGTTTCTATTTTTACAAAATAAGATGTACTTGTTAAGTTATTCGTTCTATTTTTCAAAATAGAATGAATAATGTCTATTTAGCTCGAAAAGGTCAATTTTTGAAAATAGTGTTCATTATTCATTCTCGAATTAGATAGAAAATTTTATAGCAACTTTGCATTTTACTTTAGAACATGCGATTTTTGATTTATTATTACATATAAAAATTATATTGAATTTTAGGCAAACGCATCGGATTTTACAAGGTCCTAAATATTATAAAAGTGTTATTCTATAACATTGTAGAGATATTCTGATGTTGTTGATATATATTCCGATACGTATTCTATCAGTTTGTTTCCATTTTATAAAGACCTTCTTTGGCTTTATAGACCCATGGTCTTCCAAAGCTGTACGCTTACTTTCAGGCCTCGAGACAGGTCCTTCTATTAGCTCACACTAACCCAATATATATCTTGTTCAAATTTTCAATCTTTAATAAAAAACTTTTTATTCATCCAATCATGTTTAAAAATGTATTTGGTATTATAGTGGATGACGCTTGATTTTTCAAATATTAGTTCATTTATTAAATTTAATTAATTAATTTTAGTTTTTTTGCGATTTAAGTTGCATGTACTACCAATAGATGGCGCCAGATAAACTTAAAAAATGAATGGAAATTATTTATAAAGGACTTTCTGCAATATAGTGAAAAAAAAAAACAGGATTTGACTTTTTTATATTATTGTTTTTTTTTTATATTACTTGTTTATATTTTTTTGGGGTAGAGTTGTCAAAGCCCGAAAAAGCCTTACGCCCAAGCCTCAACAGTTATAGTAGGCCTGCACCTACAAATTAAAGTGTATTTCGAGCCACTACAATCATCGGAGGAGACTAGAACCCGAAACCTGCAGCATCGAGAGGCAGAACGCTAGTCACTTGGCCATCAGACCCGTCCTAATAGCTTGATCGATTGAAATATCCGATTGTATTGTAAGAGTAAAATTTGATAATATCGTACAATTTTTTTCGTGAATCATGTTATTTAAGAAATATACTTCCAAAACTATTTTCATTTTTATTATACGTCAATTAGGTTTACTAAGTGTCAAAACAATAAATTTTCTTCAGTTGAAAATGATTTTGTATTTCTCACTGTTGATTTTTTGAATAAACTTTCAACTGTCAATAAGAAAAACCAATGAAGTAATACGGCTATTTTGTGAAACTATAGGATAGATATTTTTTCCAAATAGAACTAACGATAAAATGATTTCCAATTTTTAATATAGGTTAAAAAAAAAGTTTCATTTACAAAAAGTACATTTTTATTAGAAAATATTGCAAAAAATCCATATTAGTAAATAAATATTTTCATAATTTTTAATTTCATAGATCATTTCCATACATATCTAACGTATTTTTGTGTATAATTTCAACCATTTACTAAAACGCTTTTTTAAATTGGAAATTTTTATGGAAATTTAATTGAAAATAAGCCATTTCTAAAAGCGTGTGTACACATTTTTTATATATATAAACGTTACTAAGAACTGAAAAAAAAATCGACTTTATCAAAAAACTGTTTTTAGATCAGGCGGACTTCTTAAATTAAAATATACACAAAGTAGAACCCCATTTTAAAGTAAGTATTAATATTTTCTCAATCATCATTTCAAAAAGAAGTAGATGAAATGTCAAAAAGTATTAATTAAGACATTTGGAGCTAATTGAATTTAGTTTATCTTAATTAATAGAAATTTAAAAATAAAAAATATTTAAAAATAAAAAATTACGAATAAATTTGTCATTATAGAGCTTTTAAGAAGTTCACGGACCTAATTCATCAGTTTTGTGTATGACTTTCTGTTAATTAAAAGGTAACTTTTAATTTGGAATTAGGGTATACTTAATATACGATTCGCTCTAATTAACTTTTAATTATCCAAATGCATTTTTTTCAGTTTGTTTTCAAGGATGTTTTTATTTATTTAATTCCTCATTCATTTTATTCATTCAATTCATTTAATAACGGCATTGATTCATCCATTTTGAGTTTTTAGTTCATTAACAAAAGTGGTAATAATTACAAATGGCTGATTGATTTACAGAACAGCATGATCTTAATGCATCTTTGTAAGTGCATTTTTATTTATATTATATAGAATCAGATTAAATTTGTTTATGCATCACCATTTTGGGAGGAAGATTAAATCTAATGATTAAACTTTCATTAAAATTAGCTCAAGCACAAAGTTAAAGTAACTAAACAGTAACTATATCTCATAAACAGAATCATAGATGGGATGTCGACTTCTTGTCGTCGGGACTTTGTAAAATAATTTAATTAAATTTTCTTTTTTCTGCAGTACATAAATATAGACTCATATTACATCATTGATTTGCAATTATCACATAAAATCCATTAAAGAGAACTTCAATTTTTTTCTCAATATATTTATAAGCCATAATATAAAAAATTATATTAAAATATTAATCGAAAATTTTGGGCATCAATTATATCTTAATAAAAAAAATGAATACAATTTATTTAAGTTTGTTTAAAAATAGTGACTATTCCTTAAATAATCCATTCGGTTTTTCCTATATTTACATAGCACAATATTTATCATATGGTTCGGAATCCATTTTAAACCATTGATTCCGGTCTAAAATGACTACTACTATTATTACACGACACCACATCGCTGTGTATAGAGCTGAGTTGCCCCTTTACAGTTGGTGTAATAAGACTGCAGAGCGTTGAGTAGGGATGACAACTCATAAAGGCAAACATCTCCTATCTAGAAATCTGTCGATAAGAGGACGGCCTTGATCCACCATACGGCTGTTGCGCCATGTAGAAGAAGAATAGTTATCATATCATGTCTTGAATTTAAAATTACAAAAAAAAAAAATATCCAAGAATACTATTATTTTAAAATTAATAAGACATTATCTTTCACCGTAAAATCATAATAAATTTTTGTATTTCTTAATTAATAATAATAATAATCATACATCATAATAAATAAAGCATAAAAAGTAAAACAAAAATCTGCGTTACATATAACAGGGGCTTAAATGGAATGACTATGATATTCTTGGTTTATATTTGCATGGTCTAAATTTTTTTTCTGTAGATTCTGTAGATTTTTCTTAAATATAATGCCATAAAATATAGCCATAACTTAAATATTAATCGTCTGTAGATCAACAAATGATATAATAAAAAATAATCTTTTTAAAAAGAATATCTAATGTTCCCCAAAGTTCACCGACCCAGTTCTAATTAAATAGTTTATTTTAGATTCATTAGCCATCTGTATGTCTTTACGGTGATTAGTTTGTATCCGAGGAATCACTTGAATTACTGCGTTTCAGAAACTATTGTTCGAATTCCTTCCAGACACCGGCTCTAAAGAGAATGGATATTCTGGAAGAAAAGAGAGAGAGAGTAATTAAGTGAGAAATCAATGCATTCTGTCAGTAATTTAGAACTTGGTTCGAGGACAGAGAGTGAATACTTGAGAGGAAGAGATAGAAAAACAAAGAAAAGAGCAATGTGTAAGGGAATCGTGCCTGGAATCCATGTCTAACACAGAAAAAAATTTAGTCTTCACTCCTTTTTTTTTTTTAGAAGTAAAACGTAAATAAAAAGCACACAAGTAATATTAAAAAAAAAAATTTAAAAGTCAATTCCTGCTTTTTTTTTTTTTTTCACTATATTGCAGAAAGTTCATAATAAATAATTTTCATTCATTTTTTTATGTTTATCTGGGGCCATCTATTGGTAGATACCTGCAAATTAAATCTAAAAAAACTAAAAATTAATTAATTAAATTTAATTACTGAATTAATATTTGAAAAACTGTGTTAACATCAAGTGTCATCCACTACAAGTTCAAAAAAATGTATTTGAACTTGAGTGGATGAATAAAAAGTATTTTATTAACGATTGAAAATTTGAACAAGATATATATAGGAGAATATGAACTAGAAGGAATTGAAAAATAAATTATTTGGACTCTTTTTGTAGAGTAGACCAAAATAAACATTCTTAAATGATTCATTCATTTTATTTACATCTACATAACCTAATTTTAATTAATGATTCGATTTCATTTTTAAAATTATACATATATATATATTAAAATTAATTTTGTATATATATATCAAAATTAATTTTAATAAAACTTTATTACGAATAAGACTTCACTTCAAAATGTATTTTGTTACAATTACTGTATCACATATATTTTAATAATGTATATAAGAATATATAGATTTTAATAAGATATATTTAGGATTATTTTTTTTTTGAAGTAAAACGAAAAGAAATAAAACCAAAAATACACTTTTTATTACTCTTTTTGTATTGTGTAAGCAAGCACAAAAGATATACAAAGTAAGCATCCTTAAATGATCCATTGATTTTATTTACATATGCATAACCTTATTTTTATTTCAATTTGATTTGGCATTTAAAATTTTTAAAAAATGCATATATTTATCCAAAATGAATTTAAAAAAAAAAAACTTAATAATTATAAGACTTCACTTGAAAATATATTTTGTTAAATTTATGTATCTTATATATTTTAATAATATAGATAAGAATATATAGAATTCAATAAGATTAATTTAAGCATAATTTTTTTGATGTAAAACGTACAGAAATAAAAAGAAAATTACACTTTTTCTTACTCTTTTATACTGTGTAGACCATAGTAAACATCCTTAAATGATGGATTCATTTTTTTGCATATACATAACAAAAGTTTTCGCACTATTCGATTTGGGGTTTAAAATAAAATATATATATATATATATCCAGAAAAGTTTTACTAAAACCTTACATTTGTAATAAGACCACTTTAAAACATATTTTGCCAATATCATATCAATTCTATATCATATATATTCATGAAATCCCCAGATGATCTACACGAGGAAGAACAAGAATTAGATGTGGCAATCAAATCCAAGAGGAGTTGAAGACACCCAGTGTTACTAACTGAAAAGAAAGGGCAGCAAGTCGTGTTTGGTTTGGTTTGTCGCTCTATGGTCATCTTTTGCACACTTTAGGCTAATTTGACTGAGACCTACTGTTTAAAATGGATTCTGAGCCACTAACAGATATCCATGCTACCGCCAAGACTTGAACCGGAAGCCTGCGGTACCAATGACCAGTGTGCTAGCCAATTGAACATCAGGCTGCCACTAGTGGTGTGAAATTGCAAAAAGTCTTGAAGCAAGTCAGGGCCCTGCAAGCGATGTAGCACCAATGATGATGTTGATGATAATGATGATGAGATAAGAATATATAGGTTTTACTATATATTTAACATTATATAGTTATTAACATAATTTATTTCTAAGTTTATTTCAATTCACTATTTTTAATGGTGTTCATGTTTATTTACTAGGTTTTTTTATTTATGAAAATAATTTATTCTTAGAAATTTGCATTGTCATTTGCTTTTTTCATTATTTTTTGATATTCTTATTAAGTTTGAAAATTGGTTATGCTTAATAAATTATTTCTATTTATTCCAGAGGTTCAGTCCTTTCTCAGGTTATCCAATTTAATTCTTCCTTGCTATCGCTTCATGGACACCTTCATGGTAAAATGAAGATCAAGAACCCCTTAAAAATGTTATTTCAAATACAAAAAATTATACTATGAAGTCACTCTCCTTCTAAAATGTCACAAGAAATGCATTATGATTTAATTTATGTACATCTTGCTAGTACTAGACGACACTAGGGAGTAATAAAATGGCTAGCAATCAGTGTTAAAATTAACAACTTCAACGTTTTGTTCCAAATTAATAATTATTGAGCTAATCTTAGCTACCAGTACCGGAACTTACACAATATATCCTAGAAGAATTATTCAATATTACTCTAAACACTATTCAGTACTTGTACGATTTGATTCCCAGGCGATTACAAGCTGTATTTTACATGCAAAAGGCGGAACTACGCCATGTTAATAAAAGATTCCTTATATAACTCTAGGGTGTTTCTATTATTTCGATAACCAACTGTATCTGGCGGCATTATTTTACTGGTTATAACTATCATAATTACAACGTACAGAAGTAAGGCAACAATTGTATAGAGAGGCCGCCAATGATTATGTAACATTAAACTATTTAGATTCAAACTGAAATGATCTATTATTTAGCATTTTCATTTTTATATTTTTGTGTCCTTTTTCAATTTCTTCTATTAGCTCACACTCTCCCTATATATATCTTGTTTAAATTTTCAATCGTTCGTAAAATACTTTTTATTCATCCACTCAAGTTCAAATACATTTTTTTAAAAGTTGTAGTGGATGACACTGAATGTTTAATACAGGTTTTTCAAATATTAATTCATCCATTAAATTTAATTAATTAATTTTGTTTTTTTTTTTAGATTTAAGTTGCATTTATCTACCAATAGATGGCGTCAGATAAACTTAAAAATGAATGCAAATTATTTATAAAGGACTTTTTGCAATAGAGTGAAAAAAAAAGTAGGAACTGACTTAAATTTTTTTTTTTTTTTATATTCCTTGTTTTGCATATAGATGCACCTTTTATATATACAGCAAACAGTAACTAATTGGAAAGGAAGAAAAAACATTGCCTTTCAGGAGGACTGCCCTGGATTTGCATGTTTAGGAGTAAGAGAAAACAAAGAAAACTATCACTAGGGAACTTGACTGTCCATGCAAGACACTCATCACGTTTATCATTGCAAAGGATGCCGTAGCTGAAATTGTGTATCAAATTGGCCTATTATTGATCTATTATGCATCATAAATACAATAATTTCTGTTGCAATGTATCACTTTACGCATTTATAAAAGAAAATAATGCAACATTTAGTTGTCTCTGAAAACAAAAGAAAATTAATTTTACTTTTCATCCAAGTTCACTAAATTCCTGAAATCCCCCTCCTCACCTTGGCTAAGACACTTCAATACATGCCACTTAAAAAGTGAACAAACGTGCAAAGCAACAATTGTTTTGTTGTAAATAAGTGGAAGAAAATTTACTGGTTTTTGTTTCTTGTGCTCCTTGGAGAGTCAGAATGAAAACGAATATCTTCAGTCGACTTAATGAAACAAAAGTGCCCTCTTAAGATTGTTCTTCAAGAGTAAGACTCTCTTTCCCGGAGAATGCCTTTTTCTTTCACAGGAAGCGTTACCACAAAAGACCTTCCTCCTTCAATAGAAAACTACTTGAGTTTTGCTGAATTAATAATAAAATGTTTTCAGCAAATCTTCATCTATCGAGTAAAAATAAAACCTTAAAAAAATTAAAGTTAAATACTTCAATAAGGAATATCCTCATATTTTAATTAACGAATATTTTTTTTTTGTGTTCACAGAAGTTAAATTTAAATCATAAATATCTTTCATTTGGGTGATGTACATGGAAAAATAAAATATAATTCTTCAGCAAAATAGTATATTTATACTATTACCTGCAGGTTAATTTACATACACAAACACACACACAAATATATATATATATATATATATATATATATGTGTGTGTGTGTGTGTGTGTGTGTGTGAATGTACACCTCCAATGTCTATACAATCGCCATCAAATAGAATTTTTGGAAACTTCCAAATACGTGGATACGTATACTTCAAAAGACACCAATGGATTTAAATCCTAGTTCTTCAGGAAGCTAATTGGACATGTTAATATTAGCCTACGAATTGGGTCTTGTTTCTTTTAATCAAAATCATGGTGCATAATACGAAAAAAAATTTTAATGGGTTTACCAAACGAAACAAAACAATATATTTATACTATTAGATGCAAATTTATATACCTATGTATATGCAATCATCATCAAATCGAGTTTCTGAAATATGTGTCATCAATGGATTTAAACCCTAGTTCACCAGGAAGCTAATTGAACGCTGTAATATTAGCCCACGATTTGGTTCTTGTTTCTTTTAATCAAAATAATGGTGTATCTTACGAAAAACATTTTTGATTTTAGAAAACTTTCTACCAAAATATTTGTCCCAACTATTTGAAGTTTTGAACTTTTTTTACTTAGCTTTCAGATTTCTTTCAAATGCTAACAGAAATAATATTATTTAAAGTTAATAATAATATTTAATAATATATAAGAAATAATATTTTAATATTATTAAGGATTGTAAAATTAAACCTGTTGATTAAAAGCAATTTGAAATTGCATTTTACAAAAAAAAAAAACAAAAAAAAATGCCCAAAACAAAGTTGAAAAAATAAATGAACATGAGAATTTATTTGTGATTTAGTTCTTTATATTATCTTCTTTGTTTTGGTTTTCATGGTGACCTTCATAGAAAATGAAGGTCAAGTGCTCCCCTTTCAAAACGTTACTTTCAATGCAGAAAACTTTATGAACTTACTTTATGAAGTCACTCTCATTCTAAAATGTCATAAAAATGCATTACGATTTAATATATGTGCCTCTTGTTAGTACTAGATTGCACTAGGGAATAATACAATGGCTAGTGCAATGTTAAAATTAACAACTTTAACATTTTACTCAAATTAATAATTATTGAGCTAATCTTAGATACTAGTACCGGAACTTTCCCAAGAAGAACGGTTCAATATTCCTTTAAACATTATTTAATACGCGTATAATTCGATTCCCAGGCGAATACAACCTTTATTTTACATGCAAAAGGCGGATCACGCCATATTAATAAAAGAATTCTTTATATAACTTAGAATGGGGTGTTTCCATTATTTTTTATAACCACCTGTATCTAGCAGCATTATTTTACTGATTATAACTGTCATACTTTCAATGTAATGTGGAAGGTGACAATTCTATTGAAAAGCCGACAACGGTCATGTAACAATAAATTATATAGTGTAAATTGAAATTATATATTATGTATCTTTTTTCAATTCCTTCTATTAGCTCACACCCTCCCTATATACACAGTCCAGTCATATTAATGTGACCACCTGTCAAAAGCCAGAATATACACTCTTGCATATTCCGGCTTTAAGTGGAGTGTGGAATGTGGTATTTGAATGGTATTAAGTGGAATTCTTTATCACTCCACTGCAATGTGCTGCCACCTGCCTTTTGTGATTGGTTATTTCACGTTGAAGTCAAAAGTAGGTGGTGGTCACATTAATGTGGCTGGACTGTGTATATCTTGTTCAAATTTTCCATCGCTCATAAAATACTTTTTATTCATCCACTCAAGTTCAAATACATTTTTTTTTGAACTTGTAGTGGATCTTCTGAATGTTAATACAGTTTTTCAAATATTAATTCATTAATTAAATTTAATTAATTAATTTGAGTTTGTTTAGATTTAGGTTGCATATACCTACCAATTAGATGGCGCCAGATAAACTTAATAAAAATGAATGAAAATTATTTATCAAGGACTTTCTGCAATAGAGTGAAAAAAAAAGTAGGAATTGATTTTAATTTTTTTTATATTTATCTGTGTCTGTGTGTTTTTGCATATAGATGCACGTTTTTTATCTCCTGCAAGTAAACAGCGACTAATTAGAAAGCAAAAGAAAGCATTGCCTTCCAGAAGGACTGCCCTAGATTTGCATGTTCGGAATAAGAGAAGACAAAATAAAAACTATCACTTAGGCAGACCGATGTTGATAATAATGTTAAAAAAATAAATAAACATAAGAATTTATTTTGATTTAGTTCTTTATATTATCATGGATTCAATATCTCTTAACAAACAAACGTTATGTTAGAACGATGCTAATTATACATATGTTAAAACGATAGTAATTAAACATATGTTAAATATAAAATGGGTGTTAAAACGATGTTAATTAAAATAAAATAATTTAATTGTACTATATTTAGCTTTTTTAACATAAATATTAAAATATTATTAAAGGATACCAATTTTCTCTAATTTATTGCCCAATTATTTGTCTTTGTTTTGCAATTCAGTAGATATATAAGCTGCAAAGAAGATATATATAATAACAAATTCGTACGATATTTATGAGTAGGGCGATGGGTATAACTAAGTAAATATTCTTATTAATATGAAAACTACTATTTATTAAATCATGGTATAGAAACGACATTTTCAATCTGTTTAATAATATATTTAAAGATAAATTATTAAATGTTTTCTATAAAAATCAAAATTGTTAATATATCTGAATAAATATAGATAAAAAAGAAATAAATCTGAAATATAGATAAATTACAATGGCTAATAACATCAAAAGAAAAAGGATATAATAATAAAATATAAAAATATAATATCAATAAAATAAATAAATTTTGAAATAACATTGTGTAAAATTTATTATTAGATAGTATCTATATACTTTTTATTGAATAATGGGTATTTATTTAATAGTTAAACATAAGTCCCTATTCCATAAATATTGCGTTTCATATCATAAAAACTGAACAATAATAATTTTTAAAAACCAATTTCTTCGATAATATAGATACTTAACATAAATTCAACATGCAATTTCCTTTTGCCTCTTTAGTATCATAACTTTTATTGCAGATAAATATCACATTTAGATGTACAATATTAAATATATCAAGAAAGTATAAATAATTTATCATACATTGCTACATTGTAATTCCACCAAAGTTAAAAAATATATGTACATTATTTATGAAAAAACCGAAAGATATAACTTCAATACACCGAATATCAAAAGTTTGAATACTTAAAAATACATTGCTTTAAAAGTGATAAAAACATTATATATATATAATATTTAATAGATTTCTGGAACTACTTTTTATGGCACAAAACAATATTTTATAGATGTAATATCAAATTGATTTTTTAAAAGCCTATAATACATTTTTGATATTATGAAATTCATTACTGTCATGAGGTTCTTTAATATCTTGTTTTTTATTTTATATGCTTAAAAAAGATAAAACTATTGGAAAAGTAATACAGTATGAAAAATCTATTTCAAAAAGTCTGTAAGATTTATTGGGTGTATAAAATAATTTAAAAATTATTAGGTGTATATGGATTAGTAAAATATTTAAAAAAAAAAAAATTCAAAATTGATTTTAAACTTTGTAATGATTTTCTAAAAATTTATATTTATAAATTTTTTGTCATCAGATATGATTTGCAAGAACTATAATTATTTTACAACTATTATTATACAGTATGCGCATATTATGTTTTATACTCAATTACATTATAATTAATTTACAGTAGAGTAATATTAATTTATTGATTAATATTACTCAATGATGATAAAAATGAATTAATTTATCAATAACACTTTCTGTACGTGCTCCAATATATACTATAAAAATTACAAAAACTGTTTACTTTTTAGCCCAAATTTTGTAGAAACAAAATCATAAACACTTGCGAGTATTAATGTTGAAAATATGTACATTATTATATAGGCAATTAATTGGAGATCGGTGACGCAGGTTTCGGCATAGTGACCCAGCTTTGCCAGTGAATACTTGTAGTGGTCGGAATCTAATTTAAACCGTAAGTACCTGCCCCTAATGTAACTGTAGAGCATTGAAAGTAGGGCTGGTGTTGTAACGTCTGCCTGTGCCAGACCTATACTGGCTTCCAGAAGAAGGTTCCACTTTCAGGTTTACGGGAATACTTTAATTTATATTTACAAGCATTATATATATATATATATATATATATATAGTTATATATATATACAGAATATATACTCATATATTCGATTTGCAAAGAAATGAAATTTAAGCGTATGAATTAGATACACAAGTGTAGTTCACTCCGAGGTCAGAGATTTTCCAGTGTTCACGAGTCTACGCCGAATTTAATCCCTACAAGAGACAAACCAAGCTGTGAAGTTGAACAAGTGAACAGACAATCGCTAATTTCATGGTCTCATTATCTATGACATGGTCTCATTATCTGCTGTCATATTTGAGTGACAGTTTGTTCTCATTGATACAAAACACTAAATGCATGTAATATAAATATCCACGAAACTGCTGATTTGCTGTCAGATTTGAGTTATGGGTTTATTAATATGCATTTGTTAATATACATTACTTTTTCCCGGGGATCAGAAATGCAACATCTCTTCACGTGGGAAATATGATACAGTGTTGCTTTCTAATCTAGATCACTGAGACTGAGATTATTTGCTGCTCATCAGAGCAAGAAATCATCAGATTCTGCTTTAACTTGCAACAATTTGAAACAAACACTCAACAAGTATGTGTTGAAGTAATATAATTTCAATTCAAAACAACAAAATCTATTCATGAGTAATACAGAATTAATTTTTTCAAAAGCCAATCAGATCAAAGAAGCATAAAAATGTATGAATTAACCAAACATAAATTATCCATTGAAGAAACTTACTTTATGACAGTCAATGTCAGACACAGGCACAGATTTTCAAATATTTTTCTTAAAACTTAAGTACATCAAGTGACTTCTGCACGTAATGTCTACAACAACGACTTTTATGACCTTTTTCAATATGGCATATATTTGGCCCCTTCAATGAGCAGACAAGGACTTTTATTTTTTTAATGCGCATAAAATCCTTTTATGGGCGATTCCCTTCACGTTCAGTGTAATCTCATTTAAGACCAATTGCAGTAGAAGATGTGTTAGTTGTGATGTACTTTATTTAGTTTCTTGTCTGGCCGTTAGACTTCTTTTGATGCATCTTCAAAAGGGGAAAAAGTTTGGTAACCTACTCAGAAAAAACTTAAAAGCTTTTAAAACTATTTTTTTACCAAAATGCATTTAGTTATTCTTTAAAAATTTTGTGAAAGTGACGTTTTATATATCGATTGTGGAATATAGAAAGTCTCTATTGAGCGTTTTTAAACTACAATTTGTTATAACTTTACTTAGCGATATAAATCTAAATACGTCGCATTTTTGGCAAATTTGTTACAATATAAGCTTTTAATTTTGATATTTAAACTTTATTAAAAATTATTTTATATTTTTTATAAATAATTTTTATTATTTATTTTTTCTTCCTAGATTTAGCTTTTAAAATAAATTATTGATTCTCTATATGCGGTTGATTTAAGTTATCTAGATTTCTTAGAAATTTTTAGATTTAAGTTTTTGTCTAGAAACTTTCAGTTATTTTTACATATTTTTATTGCACAACAAACATGCAAATATTTACAGAATGTTAAATACTTTGATACCTACAACTAAATTGTATCCCTCTTGTTCTTATTTATTGATACAACCGCCCCAGGTTTGGCCTAGGCCGTCGGCCTACAGACAGATTTCGAACCGTGCGGATGTCTTTTTTCTATAGGATTGATTTGTCACCCATACACCAAATGCTCTACAATCATACTAGATCGGCATCTATAATTTAAAGTGAATTTCGAACCCCCTAACAACATTCATTAAATCGCCGGGACTCAAACCCGAAACATATGACACCGAGAGCCAGAGCGCTAGTCTCTTCGCCATTAGGCCCGAAATTGAATCATAATAATCTAAATTTGATTATGGAATATATATTCTTCAATAACTTGGATATTACATTTATTCGATATAGCGAATACTCTCCATCATCAAGGTTACTAATTCAATAATCTCCTCCTCTTCTACAAATATTTCTCCCTGTATAACGCTCTGTTCACTATATCTATATATATAACGCTATATCATTTTATTCATACATAACGCTACATCATTTTGTACGCTATATCATAACTATATCATTTTATATAAAAATATATTATTCTGAGCTATATTTTATGTTCTTTAATTATGTAGAATTTTTAATTCTAAATATTTTTGGGGATTATAAATTCCATAAAATAACACAAACAACTTAACAACATGTAAAATTTCTTTTTAACGTTAGTATATTAATTGATTATGTCATGTTTGAAAGATGATAATAAATAATGAACGAAAGTAGTTTTTATGAAGCTTTTTGGAATTGTTCATTATTTTAATTTTGTCATGATTGTCATTATTTAATTATCAATCTTTTCCTTGTTAACAATTTAGAATTTATTTTTATTTTTTAATTAATACTTGCTTTTTTTAAAATAGTATTTGATATTAATCTCCATGTAAATGACCACATGTACTTGTTCTTATTTAACAAGGCAGAAGTATTTTTAGAATAACAATATTTCCTTACATAAATTAATAATAATAAAAATAAGTACATTAAAATTTATAATGTGATGATTAATAAGAAAGCAATTTGGATCCCATCTTAGTTTGATAAATTTTTCAGAATCCAGCTATAGTAAGGTAACTTTAAAACATGACGATTAATATCAAGAGGCTTCTTGTTATTTTCATTATTGTGAAATGTAGATATTAATACACCTTCAAATTTAACTTTAGGTTTTCAAAATCTCTAATGCGTAAAGTTATTCTTGAAAAATTCCAAATCACTATACCATACTCAAATAAAATTCAGTATATCCACAATGCAAAATTCTATTACTTTTAATATTTAATCTTACAGGGCATGAAATTAATGTAAATGTTTTTAAAACCTTATTGAAAGAAGAACTTTCAAAAACAAAAACTAGTATAAATTGTACAAAGGATCCCAAATCTATCATGGACATTAGTTTGATTTGTATCTCTATAGTCATTTTGGCCACACTTTGGGAAAATTAGACCGGGAACTACAGTATAACGGGGATTCCGAACCCCAAACAAGCATTAATGCCACCACCAGGGATTCGAACTTGAAGCATGTGATACAAAAGGCCAGATAATTGATACCTCTGAAATGCACTTCGTCTATTCCCGTAATGCTTCACATAATTTTAACAGCCTTTTGAAATTTATCAATTAAAAAAATTTAACTCCTTTTCTTCTCTTTTATTTTTTGTATTTTATTTATTTTTTTGCATTGTTATGTGTTTTAAAATTTAAATTTCTTTTGTTATTTTTAATTGTGTTATTAATTAATTTGTTACGTAATGTTAGCTTCATATAGTATTTTATATTTTTTTTTTTTTTGTAAATTTCATTATAACATAATATATATACCTAAAGATTTACTTATAATAAATGGAGTATCTGACATTACCATAATGGTTAATAATACACCTTTTAAAATTTGTCAATACAATATTTCAATGTACACAACAAACAGCGTCTAGATTTATAAGCCTATATTAATCATATATAATTCATCAACCACATAAAACACCTATGAAGTTACCTAAATAGGAATATGGTTTAATAATATAATGCTATATATTCTTGATTAAATAACGAACCTCAAATGGGGAATATTCCATATGTTAGAGATTTGATCGATATTCATGAATTAATTCTAACCAAACCTAACTTATGTGTCACTTATTTGTCTTCAAACATCGTCTCGCATGCGCAAATTATATAGATAGGAATCAATCGTATTACTGCATGAAATTACATTTTGTCTGGTTTCTGTAGTGATAATCGTTATACCTCTCCCAATTTAAGGAATATGATTAACTGCATAACAAATGTGTATGGCGTGTTATGCATTGAATGAAATCTATGGTCTTTAGGATTTAGAATAGTTATTTAAATATATGAATTAAAATAGTCCAAACATTTTCAGCCTTTTTGTGTCATAGTACGCATAGAGTATTTTCTTAAATAACATTATAATAAATTATTTGTTCAAAAATCTTATTTATGGTTCTGTATGATATTTAATTATTATTGTTATTTAATTTCGGGAAACTGATATTAAATTAATTACACTCAATATGTTATTCTTAAGAGTTCATTTAAATTATTGGCAGGAAATGTATTTATAGTGTATTAGGATCACAGTAGTGTACCTTGGATAATGTTGAATCTGCTATATGCGCAGTGCTCTAATTATGTTTTTAAAGTATTTATTTAAGTATCTATTTAAGTTTAAAGTATTTATTTAAGCAATTTAATGTATTTATTTATCTTATTAAGTTTAAAGTATTATTTAAATGTCTATTTAAGTAACTTAAGTTTAAAAGTATTTATTTAAGTATCTATTTAAGTAAATTAAGTTTAAAGTATTTATTTAAGTATCTATTTAAGTAACTTAAGTTTAAAGTATTTATTTATTTAATTAAGCTTAAAGTATTTATTTAAATAATTTAAGTTAATGTCATTGTTTATCTAATTAAGTTAAAGTTTTTATTCAAATATCTAATTAGTGTAAAAAGTATTTATTTAGGTATATATTAACTATACAATTAAGACTAACTATTTAAGTTTAATGTACCTATCTAAGTTTAAAGTATTTATTTAAATATCTATTAAGTATATATTTAAATTTTTTATAGAGCAAGAAAAATAATTGTAGTTCTTTCTACATTAAAAATTCATGCATTTACATTACACCATCAACTCACTTTAAATCATCCCACAAGCCAAACAATAAATAAAAACAAATCTTTTCAATTCCTTAATTTTTATTATTCGTTTATTTATACATTTCGTTAATGAAGCATCAGTGTCACAAAATTAATGAGCTAATCAATAACATGCACACATATACACTCAAGACGATTCGATTCCTTCGTGGCCAGCTTTCATTTTCCCTTCATATTCCTTTTAATCTTTCCTTCATACGTTCGAGATATATCAGTGATTTGCTTTATTGCTTTTACAGCATTAAGACAGAAAAATGTTCTGGATCAAAGGGAGAGAGGGCAATCACGATTGATTTATTTGATAAAAGTAATAAATCTCCCTAAACCAAGGAAGGATGGATTCTACTTATTTAATATCTTTACGTTGGAAAACCCATTAATAAAACTCTGGTTAAAAATCCGTTATTTTATTATATTGTATTGTTGTTCTGATAAATGTTAAAATTAAACGTATGCTCAGTTTAAAAAAAAAAAAAAAAATTTTTATGAAGTTAAATATTTTCTTAAATAACTTTCCTGTAAATTTATTTGTATCAAAAATATTGATGATCTGTATGTTATTTAATAATTATTATTTAATTTCTTTTAGCTGGTGCTACTACAGTGTCCAAAAAGTAAGACCAATTTTCAATTTAAAATTTCATGGACTTTTTTTCTATTTTAGGTTGCTGACACTATCCGTGACATATGTGTGAAATTTGACGCCAAAATATTCATTAGTGTTTGAGTTATGCTTGACTTTGTGAGACGTTAAAAGTGATTCCGGCAATTTTTGAAATGTCTGAATTAATTGAGAGAAGAACTTGTATTAAATTTTGTTTGCAGAAAAGCATAGAATATTGCAGACGTTATTTGGTGGGCATTCCTATATCGGAAAGAAATGTTTAGAAGTGGTATAAACAGTTCAAAGAAGGCAGAGAACGCGTTGAAGACGAAGAGCCCTCTAGTCGACCATCAGCCTCAACCGACAAAGCTCACGTTCAAAAAATTACAGATTTGGTGCTTTCAATTAGAGACCTTTCTGATGATGTTGGAATTTCAAAAGGTTCGGTCAATTCCATTTTGGGTCTCAAACGCATCAAATCTCGATTGGCACCGAAAACCACTGAATGCGCCAGCTCACACACATTGCACTTTTTCGCCAAAAATGAAACCCATATTGTTCCACAATCACCATATTCACACCGTGCCACTTGTGGCTATTCCTAAACTCAAGAGACCACTCCAGGGGGCACCGTTTTGAGTCGATTGAAGAGATTCAACGTGAATCGCCTTGCGCTTTGAAGGCTATCCCTGCCGAGGACTTTTTAGCTTTCATTGAGGATTGGAAAAAAATCGGCATAAGTGCATTGTGTCCGAAGAGGATTACTTTGAAAGCGATCAATTAAATTTGGACGAATAAATAAAAAGTTTTTGAAAAAAATTGGTCTTTACTTCTTAAGCAGAGTAGTATATTAATTAAAAGATATCTAAAAATAGCCATGATTCCAAAAGTTAAACTTTTTCATGAATTCACTGGAGAAGTGATAAATTAATTTAAAACATAAGTTCATGTTTCTCTTATCTTAAAAAACTTAATGAAAAACATTAAAAGTATTTCTGTTATCTTTATAATAAAAATTGTTTTATTTTTTAATAAATTATTTGCTTCATTTTTTTTTGTCATTATTTCTAAGATTAGTATTTTATTGCATACTAAGCATCCATTTTTATTTTATATAATTGTTATATATTTATCATTTTAAGAACAGTTTCTTTTGAAAGTGATGTAGTAAGTCCATTTTTGATAAAGAGTTAGTTAATGATAACAATGAATGCAATCTGCTATGATCTTTGATCTATGAAAAGTTCCCAAAAACCTTCAAAATGTTCATCATTTTGTCAATATAAATTTACGTAGTTATTGAAATTACAAATATAATTACTTTGAGAGTGTCGTCCAAGACCATTTTTCACAAAATCATAATATATAGTTAAAAAATTATACTGCATAATTTCTCTACTACGTGTGGCAACACTCTTAATGCCATAAAATCTTTTGTTCGTTCTCTGAATTTGTTGATTGCTTCTGAATAATCGTCAGAGAAGGACATCATAGCTAGAGTATAAAATGCTGTTAATAGTGTGTTCTGTTTGTTCAGAATGTACAATG
Source organism: Caerostris extrusa (assembly GCA_021605095.1). NCBI lineage: Eukaryota > Metazoa > Arthropoda > Arachnida > Araneae > Araneidae > Caerostris > Caerostris extrusa. The sequence continues at coordinate 26,678 of BPLR01003362.1, forward strand.
CTGTATTAAAACTTCATTTAATGAAAATGTTGATCTTAAAACACTAGATTTATTTATTCCCCAGACTAGGGAGACAATCAAATTTGAAAATATGCTAGCACCTTTGTATCATCATGCCAGGCTCATAACATCCAAAAATTCATTGATATAATGGATCTATTACCTTACATTCCCTCGTGACTATATTCTAAAACTTTCTCATAATAATAAAAATTAAAAATGGCACCCATTAATATAAAGTTGTAATTTAAATGGCTTTATGTGAAGAATCATTGAAATAAAGTATTTTTATTTTATTATTTTCTTACATATTTAATAAAAATTAATTTCATTCAATTGAAATCCCATATTTAGTATTTCGTAATGTATGATTTTCACATTTTATTCTTTGAAAGTGGTGTAAGTCCATTTGAAGTCATCAAACGTATAAATTTATTTTAACTAATACTTTAAAAGCGATCACATTTAAAACATAAAAATTAAATTAATTAAAAAAACATAAAATGAACGTATTAACATACATCAATATTTTTCAAACTACTCAAATACTAACCTTTAAATATGTCCATGTAACAAAAAATGGACTTGAAGAATAAAATTTTTTGACAGAATCAACTAAAGTATTACATTCTGTAGTTACATTTGTAAGTAATAAATATATTTTGCTTCGATTCCTTTTTTTTTTATTACATGTAATATAGTAAATTGCCTAATAATTCTCGGGCAACATATATATCTACTTATTTCTCAATCGAGAAACATTTACATAGTTTTCAAAGTTGTAAACCTGTGATATTGAAAAAGATAATCGGACAAATTGGTTTGTTGATATAAAGACTCTTTCATCAGATTTAAAAAAGGACAATAGAATTTTTCTAAATCACCGTCCCTTTGGACTTAAGTAGAGAAGATTACATCTCATAAAATGTTAGAGAAACAGCTGTCCTATGTATATTTAAATTTAGAAAAAAGAAAAAACGAAAAAATCTGATTGTCAATACACAAATTTTCAAGAATATTAAATAAACCAGATCATACTACAGTTATCAGAAAGTTTATTAGATTGGTAAACACCGATTATAAAAACGAACATTATCTCCATAAGTCTAGTTAATTAACGTTGATCTATATCTAACTGAAATATAAAATTAAATATGCTAAATAGAAAAACTATTACAGTTCCTTTACTGGACAAATTATTTGAATTTTAATATGACTAGGAATCCATAAATACTAAATGTAATTTTTATAATCATTATAATAAGTTCCCTTTGTCAACTGATTTAAATGCATATAATTGATGCGATTTTCACTTACATATTAAAGGAAAATGCAACCATATCAAAATATTGACCTATAATTATAAGACAATATTAAATATTGAAAAAGATAGACTTATAAGAGCAAAATGTCACTATTGAAAGTGGAATAATAGTGGAATAAACGTTCGTTTGCGACATGAAAATTGTTCCAATATATGCATTATTGAAAGGCATTTAGAAAGCTTAATCATCATAACAGTAAATCTAGAAAGCCATGTGATTGGCAGAATCGGGTCACATGATACTTCAATATCCATTCAAGCGGAAACTCTTTGTGTTTCCTTAAGTGTCAAATGTTTGTTACAATTGCTGACGCATTGTTACTAAGTAGAATTACTTACAAGGGAAATAACTTTTAATGCATTGTAAGTTACTGTAATGGAAAATGGTACATTAACCCTTGCTGATGCATCACAAGTAAATTAAAATATTCATGATGTTTAAATTTAATGATTTCAAAGAATATTCTGCGTGTTTTTTCAATAACTATAAAAATAATAACAAATTCATATTCTATTTTTTAAAATTAAAATATTTCGTTTCAATTTTACCTTTTTTTTTATAAATTCTAGAAATATCTAAATAATTTGTTAGATTTAGTATTCAAACGTTAATAAAATTTCAAGCATAAAATTTGTTATTTTATTATATCTATAAAAAAGGGCCTGATGGCCGAATGGCTAGCGCTCTGGCGTTCGGTACCACAGGTATCGGGTTCAAATCCCGACTTTGCCCATGGGTGCTGTAGTGGTTCGAATCCACCTTAAGCCTGTAGGTCCCGGCCCTAACAGGATCGCTAGAGCGCTGCGGGGGCATTGTTACTCCGAGTTCGTGGCTTACCATCAAGTTACACGCGCCTCCTGGTAGTGCAAAGTGAGTAACATCGGTGCAGCTCTTATGGCGAAAGATCACGGTCTATTTGCCAGCTGCATTAGAAGAAAAAAATATATCTATAAATTTCTACTTTCATTTATAAGAAAAGCTAAAAGTTGTTTTAGAGTAATACAGATATTCCAACAAATAACCGTTTACAGCAACTAAAATAAAAAAAGGAACAATATTTTTCTATTGAAATATAACTTTGAGAAATATTTTTAGTAGCTAAATGGATTTTGATATAAAATTTTCAAAACTGAACTTTACATACAATTCTAAAAAAAAATAAATTTCTTTTTTATGAAATTTCTGAAATTTTTTTTATTACATTGAAAATGTTTTGTTTATTGAAATATTATGTTTTTATAGTGAGGATCTGAAAATATTAAAAATTTATTTTTTAAAATAGAGAAAAATGTTTATATCTCAGAATTTTACAGCATAACATTACACTCTTCAAAAAATAATATCAAATATTATATATCTAACAAATTAGATAATGTATTCAAACAAAAAAATTTCTAATTATTTCTAAAATTTAAATTTTATTTTTCAGTGTAAAAATATATGGTTTTAATTTTAAATTTTTTTTTTTATAATTATCTTAGATTTTATATTCAAACGTTAATAAAAATTCATTCATGTAATAAGGTATTTTATTATTGCTATAAATTTCTACATTCACTCATAAAAACTAAAAATTTTTTTGGAGCAATATAAATATTTTGAAAAATACGTTTTTGTTGGAAACAAAATAAAAAATTATAGATACTTATCTATAAAATATAACTTTCAGAAAAATTTTTAGTAGCTGAATATTTTGAGTAGTTGAAAATTGAATTTCACATATAATCTAAGAAAACTAAATTTCATGAAATAATCATTTTATTTTATTGAAAAGTTTTTGTTTATGGAAATATAACATTTTTATAGTATCTGAAAATATCAAAATTTTTATATTTAAAATAGAGAAAAAGTTATTGTATCTCAGAATTTTATAACGTAGCCTTACAGACTTCAAAAAATAATACCAAATATTTATATCTAACATGTTAGATAATGTATTCAAATAGTAAAAATGCATGCATGCAATATAATATTTTAATATTTTTGTACTCATCTCTGTATTGATTTGTGTAAAAGGAACTAAAATTTATTTTTGAGGAAAAATAACCGTAAAAAATACCCGAAAAATTTAATAATAATAAAAAAACAGCTATTAATTTTTAAAAAAATTAATAGCTTTAAATGTATCTACTACATTAACATTTCGTTTTATTTGTAATGAACGAAATAAAAAATATTTCTATTTATTTATTAAAAATAAATTTCAGAAATATTTTTGTAGCGAAATAGAAATTCTAATAAAATTTTCAAATTTTAATTTTGAATTTTTTTCCACATACTAAATTACATTAAACAATAATTTTAATGTATTAAAATTGCAAAAAAAAAAACTTGTTTGTTAAGCTAAACTTTTATGCTGAAAATCTGTTTGACCCTGTTTGAAAACAGGATATCAAATTTATTTAATAATATAATTTTTTATATAAAAATAATGTAAAAAATAAACATAAATTTCAGTAATATTTTTAGTAGTGAAATGGAAATTGTAATAAAATTTTTAATATTCCGTTTTGCATTTTTTTTCAAGCTAAATTTCACTAAACAATAATTTTAGTGTACATAAAATTGCAAAAAGTCTTGTTTATTAAAAAAAACTGTTTTAAACTGAAAATCAATACATTTGAAAACTTTATATTGAAAAGTACAGAAATAATGTGATAACTTTTATGTTACATATACTCTTTGAAAAAAATATAAAATTTCTTTGATAATAAACATAAATTTTCATATAAGAAATAAATATGATTTTTTTTTTAAAAATAAATATAAATTTCAATAATATTTTTAGAAGCAAAATGGAAATTTTAATAAAATTTTAAGAAATTCAGTTTTACATTTTTTTTTTCAAACTAAATGTCACTTTTTGTTTCTTAAACAGAAACTTTTTTTCTGTAAATTTGAAAACTTTATATTTAAAAGTACAGAAATAATGTGATAACTTTTATGTTACATACCCTCTTTGAAAAAGGAATATCAGTTTTCTTTGATATACCTTTCCTAAAAGTTTAACTGACAGGTATTTTATTTCAGATACATAAAAACCTCCTACAATTTTTTCATCCGATTCATAAAATGAATCTTGAAATGATAATCCATCACTCAGTGATCCAACAACACCCTTCAAAGTGACCAGAACATTTCAGTGTCGGTCATTCTTCTTTTCCTGGCACACATAAGTGTCCAAAAAGCTTTCTCTGTGTTGTCACTGTCACTGCATCGCCACCATCAATTCTGCGCACTCAAACGTTAAGCTACTGCAAGCAGCATCAGGCGAGAGTGTGGCAAAGTGATGGATAGAAGGTTTTAATGCAGGTGATATATTTTGTGATTTCTCAGCATGGCTGTATGTAATTACTGCAATGGGCAAGGGAGAGGCCAAAGTTATGGTTTAATATGGATGCGGAATTACGACACATTTGCAAATTTACACGACATTTAGCGATACATATACTAGCCCCGTTAGCTTAAGTAATGAATTCCAAAACATGAGTCGTTAATAACTGGCCAGCGATGTTGTTGACGCTGAGTCAAAGGATATTGTTGAGATCCTGGCAGGACATAATGATGGCCATCTGGAATGTCAATGCGTGTTGTGGTCCTGTAATTACGCTTGATGGACCTAATTTGGGGAGATGACTCGCAAATTGCGGAATGCAAAGAATACACAGTGCAATAATAATTAGGATTATTGTAAAAAAGAGGGAAACTAATAATAATAAACGAATACGTACATCATATTAAATAGGCTATTAAATGCTAATGGAAAATATAAAAAATGAAAGGAAAGAAATGAAGTTAATTGGTAAAACAATTATAATGGGATCATATATTGTCTTAGTGGTACCTGGCGTGACAGACTGATAATCGAGTGACTAGCGCTCTGGCCCTCGGTGTCACGGGTTCGAGTCTCGCCGTTACCATGATTGTATATAGTGGTATGGAATCCCACTTTAAACCGTAGGCTTCGGTCTGATGTAACTATAGAGTATTATGTATTGGACTAACAACCATATCCTCAAAAAATCGCCACCTCTTGTGTCGAAATCTGTTAATAGTCAGATTTTCTTGACCCATCATGAGATGTAGTGACAAGGAGTTAGTTAGTGTGCTAGGAGCTAGTTAATTAGTGTGTTAGGAGTTAGTTATCTAATGTGCTAGGAGTTAGATAGCTAGACTGTAAGGAAACGTGATTCTCTACTATTATATTTACTACTTTGAAAACCAAATACACTCAGCGACAATGATTACGCAGAGGTTTGCATAAACTTACAAACAGCTTAGACGGAGTTTTCTCAGTTTTTGTGATTAGACATAAAAACCTCAAGGATGATTACATATAAAAGTTATTTTGAAGGTAGTATTTGCATTCAAACCTTTTCAAGAAACAAAGTTAACACATAAAAAATTGGTGGTGTCCATTGTCATACGGCCATGTATTTTTAGATAATTGAAGTTTTAAATAAATTCCGTCTATAGGCATTTTTTTATCTATTAAGTATATTAAGAGTATGATATATTTCAAAATTACCACTAAACAGAGATATACTATAAACGAAAATTATCATTGCATTATTTCGCAATAAATTGAATTGCTGACAAACTTATTTCAAAAATTTAATAAAGGGTAGAAGTGATCCACGTCATAAAGTTTCGGTCGTGTAGGTTTGGTTTGGTTTGTCGCTCTACCGTCATTGTGTGCACACTTTAGGCTAATTAGACCGTAACCAAAAGTTTAACGTGGTTTCAGAACGCTGGTCAATGGACAATCAGAACGCGGGCCGTATAGAAAATCTACGCGACATAATTTTAAAATTACTTTTTATTTTAAAATAAACTACATGATTCTAATGTCATAAAAGAAAAAAAATATTTTTCAGTTTTAATTATTACTCTTTTATACGAAGAATACAAATTGAATATAAGACATAAAAATATACATTTTATATATACAAATATATTTTCAAAAATGGCACAAGATGAATAAAAAATACAAACAGTTAAGCAAACACACACTAAAAGCTCAACTGTTTCGGAAAATACTCCCTAAAGTTTCCAAAGCATGCTCCTCTCAAATCAATGACCACTAGTTTGCTTTTGGAAACAAGGTTTGCCAACCACTCTTTGAAATGAATAATACCGAGGAGCACCTCAAATGGTCAGCAACTTGGAATTCACGTTCTTCTCAAAATATCTCTTCTCCTTCCTTACTTCCTCCCAATAGAAGCAAATTCATCTTTTGGCTTGTGTGACTTTATAAATTGATAAGACTATCGTGATATTACAGTAAAAAAGAAAGAAGATACTATATTTCAAGAGTTTACTTTTAAATATTAAAGCATAATCGTGCAAAAGTTTTTCTTCCACGAAGGAAAAAAAAAAAAAAATCTGACCTTGACTGCATTATATTGGGCTGTCAGCTGAGCCACTGTCGAAAGGCTCGGTTTTGCTTCACCATGCGAGACATTCTGACGACCTTTTTCTTTGATAGCGTGTGGACGTCCAACACCATGTCGTCTACTGCTGGTTTCACTGTCATTCATCCACTTTGCATAGTACTAACAACTGTAGATCGCGAACAACCCACGAGTCGTGCAGTTTCGGAAATACTTGTTCCGAGCCTTCGAGCCATTACAATCTGCCCTCTATCAAAGTCGCTTAGATCCGCAGCCTTTCCCATCACACACAGAAGTAAGTGAAAGAATGATTCTTCAGACTCTCCAGCAGCAGTTGAATACCACTTCCACTTGATCACATGCCTTCCACGTCATCCAGGCGAGTTCATTGCAAAATAGGGGTGGTCCATAATGTTTTGGCTCTTGAGTGTGTATTAAAAATGGAACAAGATGAATAAAAATAGTACCGATTGTGAAGTACACACATTGAAACCTGAACTCACCCTAAAGTTTCCAAAGCATGCTCTTCAAATCAATGACTACCAGTTTGCTTTTAAAAACAAGGTTTACCAAACACTCTTTGAAATGAATTAATTTTAGAAGCCCTCAAATGGTCAGCAACTTGGAATTCACGTTCTTCGCAAAATATCTCTTCTACTTCCCTCCCAATAGAAGCAAATTCATCTTTCGGCTTCTTGTGTGACTTTATAAATTCGAACAGACAATCATGGAATACTCTAGTGAAAAAAAAAGAAAATACTATATTTCAAGAGTTTACTTTAAATATTAAAGCACAATCGTGCAAAGTTTTTCTTCCACGAGGAAAAAGAAGGAAAACGGAACCAGGAAATGTTAGTGGGGGAAATGGCAAAGTCGGATGAAGTCGATATCGGAAGAAAGTTGCTTGCTTTGGGACATGGATGTATTCGATGAAAATCTACAGATCGTTTCTAGCTGAGGACGAGCTGCTTGCGCGTATAACATGAAATTGAATGCTGTCAGGAAATATGGAGGAAGGGAAATAGAACTCGGAATTAAATTATGTCCTGTCTACAGAGAGATAAGAGAAGATACTGTGGAATTTTATCCCTTTTAACGATTATTTTGTAGAAGAATGGTAAGTGAAGGATATCCAGTCCATTGAGACATTTCACCTTGATACTTTGATAAGATAATAATTGAAATTAAAATATTTTTCGAAATACAAGTGAACCAATTAATTGTGAATATTTTAATAGCTTAATAATTTGATACATAAATGATTTACTTTAAATAAGTTATGGTAACATTTTATAGTTTTACAATGTTGCTATTATCTGAATGTATAAATTTTGATTTCAATACGAATAAAAATCATGTTTTTTTACATTTTTATTGAAAAAAACAATTTGTATATGTTTGTTTATGAAAATAATTTCATTGCACCATGAAACTTTTTTGAATTTTTGAAACACCATTTTAAAAAATTCAAAATGTTTTTATTTTATGAGGTTTAATATGATGAAGTGGTTTATTTGATAAGGTCTATTAAAAGTGAGGTAGTCTGTTAGTTAAGATCTATATGGATGAGTTCGACAAGATCTATGAGGATGAGTGGCTATTCGTTAAGATCTATAAGGCTGAGTTCGATAAGATCTATAACGATGAGATCGTCTATTCGATGTCTGTTAAGTTGAGGTGAACTATTTGATAATGTTTATTAATATGGCATGTATCATCTTATATATTATCGTTTTATATATATTTATATATTCAAAATGGAACAAGATGAATAAAAAAATGTACAAATAGTAAAGTAAAAAGTCAAACTCTCCCTAAAGTTTCCGAAGAATGTTTCTCTCAAATCAATGACCACTAGTTTGCTTTTGGAAAACAGGTTTACCAACCACTCTTCGAAATGAATAATTTGAGAAGCACCTCAAATTGTTCAGCAACTTGAATTCACGTTCTTCACAAAATATCTCTTCTACCTCCCTCCCAATAGAAGCAAATCTTTCGGCTTCTTGTGTGACTTTATAAATTCGAAAAGACTATCGTGGTATTACAGTAAAAAGAAAGAAGATACTATGTTTCAAGAGTTTACTTTAAATATTAAAGCACAATCGTGCAAAGTTTTTTCTTCCACGAAGGAAAATAAAAAGGAAAAAGGAAAGAAAAGTTAAAGTGAGGGAAAATGGCAAAGTCGGATGAAGTCGATATCGGAAGAAAGTTGCTTGCTTTGGGACATAGATGTATTCTATGAGAATCTACAAATCGGATCTAGCAGGACGAACTGCTCTGCGCGATATAACATGAAATTGAATGCTGTCAAAAATATGGAGGGGAAGGGGAAAATAGAACTCGGAATTAAATTATGTACTGTCTACAGAGAGATAGAGAGAGAAGATACTGTGGGATTTTGTCTCTTTGAATGATTACTTTGTAGAAGAATGGCACCTAAGGACTGACTGTCCATCGAGTATTATTTTTCAATTCGATTCTTTTGTGATGACATAATAACAATGAAGCATTTAAAATATCCTTCAAAAACACATGTATAATAGCCAATAAATTGTGAATATTCTAACAGGTATGACAATTAAAAAAGATATAAATGTCTAATATTTAATTAAGGTAAACTTCTATAATTTTAAACTACTTCTATTCTATCTACTACATAACTGAAAAATTTTCGACTACGTGACACAATTATGTTATGTTGCACTGCTTTGAATTCGATCTAATCAATTTGCAGAAAGATCTTTGTTTGCATGAATATAATTCTGAAAATTGCCCTGATGAAACATTTTTCAATTTTTGAAACATTTCAAAAAATTCAAAAAGGTGTTCATTTTGATAGGTAGATTAATAAGATGATGTTGCTCTATTTTATATAATGTATATTAACAGGAGGTGAACTATTTCAGTAAGGTTTATTAAGATGAGGTAGTCTATTTGATAAGTTCTATTAAGATGATGTGGTCTATTGTGGATAAAGATCCATAATCAAGAGATCCGTAAGATGTACATGGCATGAGATGTCCTATTCGATAAGGTGACCTATTTTGTACAAGATTGATTAAGATGAGATGAATCATCTCATGTATCATAAGAAGTTTATATATATATTCAAAATGCGAAACAAGATGAATTAAAAAAATTACAAATAGTTAATTTAAATCACACCTAGTATTC
>BPLR01003363.1:0-164868 GCA_021605095.1 Caerostris extrusa
AACCACGTAAAGTACATAGTTTACGTATTGCTGTTTTCCATGTCTGTAAACTATTCACCATTCTACACGTTCTTTTAAAAATGTATCCCAATTTTATCCTAATCACTTTAATGACTAATAACCTTTCGATAAAGTGCACTGTTTGACTGACATTCTAGGAATGTACTTAAAGATTTGGTTCATTAGCAGAACGGCAACAGTTGACGTACCAAGAAATTCTTTCCCTTTCATTTTTTTCTTTTACGTTTTCTACTAGTATATTTGCTCTGGCATTTAAAAACAGATTCGAGCGCTGAATTTTTGATTGCTTCAACGCAGTATTTTCAGGATTATTAATAATATTTATTTTGATTTATTTGAGTTCATTCAAGACAAAGTGCTCTCATTTGTATAATGGAGAACGGCAATCTATTTAACAGCGAAGAATTTTCTGTTCGGATGATAGGTTGTGCAAAAAGAGAAAGGAAATATTTAAACAGGGTTTTCTGTGGTTAATGGAGAGTAATCCCCACTTATGGTTAGGAAGTTAGAAAATGATGTTTTAACACTGAATTTTAATTTGTTTTCCTTATTGGCCTATGAGAATGAATTATGAGATTCATTTATTTTCTTCAACACATAAGAATAACTTCCTAATGTTTCAGGGTTTTAAAACATTTACTTAAATTATATTTTAGTCCCTAATTTAATTAATTAAATTACAATTTACGTTTAATAGTATACATTAAACCATTTTAGAAGACATACAGTGTGGTATATGTTTTCCCATTTTTTGCATATAGTATGGACAGATAAGTCTCAGCAGGTAATGAACATCAATGCGAGGACGTCGTACCGAATCTATTTATTTTCAAAGCAAATACCTCAACTCATGATATTAATGGATTTGAACTCAGTGTAATTCTTACAATAATTTCAAATAATAACTGAAAACGATCTAACTTTTACCGTCACATATAGGAACAGTTTAAATTTCTTTAAAATCCTCATAGTAATAATAATACATATGTAGTAATATTTTAAGAATTTTAAATTGTCTTGACTGCACAGTTAAACTTTTATTTAAAGGCATAATGTATTGTGCTTTTTTTTTCAATAATTTATCCATGTCTGCAAACCAAACTATTCTACATGTTCTTTAATTTCAACTCATAGTAATAGTAATATATATGTAAGTAATATTTTAAGAATTTGACATTGCCTTGGCAGTACAGTTAAACTTTTATTTAAAAACGTGATGCATTGGGCTTCCTTTAATAAATTTCCATGTCTGCAAACTACTCACCATTCTACACGTTCTTTTATAAATGTATCACGATTTTTACCCTAATCTTTTTAATGACTAATAACCTTTCGATAAAGCTCACTGTTTGACAGACATCCTAGGAATGCACTTAAAAGATTTGGTTCATTAGCAGAACGGGCAACAGTTGACGTACCAGAAATTCTTTCCCCTTTCATTTTTTTTTTCTTTTACATTTTTCTACTAGTATATTTGCTCTGGCGTTTAAAATAGATTCGAGTGCCGAATTTTTTGATTGCTTCAACAAACGCAGTATTTTCCGGATTATTAATAATATTTATTTTAGATTTATTTGAGTTCATTCAAGACAAAGTGGTCTCATTTGTATAATGGAGAACGGCAATCTATTTAACAGCAGAAGAATTTTCTGTTCCGGGTGATAGGTTGTGCCAAAAAGAAAAGGAAATATTTAAACAGGGTTTTCGGAGGTTAATGGAGTAATCCCACTATGGTTAGGAAGTTAGAAAATGATGTTTTAACACTGAATTTTAATTTGGGTTTCCTTATTGGCCTACGAAAATGAGTTGTTGGTTTCATTTATTTTCTTCAATGAATAAAAATAACTTCAGTCTTTAAAAATTTACTTAAATAATATATTTTACTGATAAAAAACAAATTATGAATTACGTAATTTAATGAATTAAATTATATTTTATGTTTAATAGTATACATTAAGGCATTTTAGAAGACATACAGTGGTAAATGTTTTTCCTATTTGCATATAGTAAGTACAGAAACTCTCACCATGTAATTAAAATTAATGCGAGGACGTCGTACCGAATCTATTTATTTTCCAAAGCCAATACCTCAACCCATGATATTAATGGTTTTGAACTCAGTGTAATTCTTTACAATAATTTACAAATAAAAACTGAAAAGATCTAATTTTTAAGGTCACATATAGGAACAGTTTTAAATTTTCTTTAAAATTCTCATAGTAATAATATATAATAATATATATATGCTGCACAGTAATATTTGAAGAACTGTCTTTTTCTGCAAATTTTAAACTGTTCTTCAACTCATAGTTGGTAATACAGTTAAATTTTTTATTTAAAACCGTAATGCATTACGTGATGCTTCCTTCAATAATTTCCATGTCTGTAAACTACTCACCATTCTACATGTTCTTTTAAACATGTATCACGATTTTATCCTAATCACTTTAATGACTAATAACCTTTCGATAAAGCGCACTGTTTGACTGACATTCTAGAATGTACTTAAAAGATTTGGTTCATTAGCAGAACGGCAACAGTTGACGTACCAAGAAATTCTTTCCTTTCATTTTTTTTTTTTTTTCTTTTTTACATTTTTCTACTAGTATATTTGCTCTGGCGTTTAAAATAGATTCGAGCGCTGAATTTTTTTTTTGATTGCTTCAACGCAGTATTTTCCGGATTATTTAATAATATTTATTTTTGATTTATTTGAGTTCATTCAAGACAAAGTGGTCTCATTTGTATAATGGAGAACGGCAATCTATTTAACAGCGAAGAATTTTCTGTTCGGGTGATAGGTTGTGCAAAAAGAAAGGAAATATTTAAACAGGGTTTCTGGGGTTAATGGAGTAATCCCCACCTTATGGTTAGGAAGTTAGAAAATGATGTTTTTTAACACTGAATTTTAATTTGGGTTTTCCTTCTTGGTCTATGAAAGTGAGTTATAAAATTCATTTATTTTCTTCAACGAATAACTTAAGGTTTTTAAAAATTATCTTAAATTATATATATTTTAGTGATAAACGGTCAAATTATGAATTGCATATTTTAATGAATTAAATTACATTTAATGTTTAATAACACACATTAAGGCATTTTAGAAGACATACAGTGATAAATGTTATTCCCATTTGCTTATAGTATTGATAGAAATCTCTCATACCAGGTAATGAAAATAAATGCGAAGAAGTCATACCGAATCTATTTATTTTTCCAAAGCAAAAAACTGCAAGTCATGATATTAATGGATTTGAACTCAGTGTAATTCTTACAATAATTTACAAATAACTGAAAAAAGGTTTTTAAGGTAACATATAGGAACAGTTCAAATTTCTTTCAAAACTCGTAATAATAATACGTATGTAAGTAATAGTTGAATAATTTTAAACTGTCTTGACTGCACATTTAAAATTTTATTTAAAAACGTAATATATTGTGCTTCCTTTAATAATTTTCCATGTCTGCAAACTACTCACCATTCTACACGTTCTTTTAAAAATGTATCCGATTTTTACCTAATCACTTTAATGACTAATAACCTTTAGATAAAGCTCACTGATTGACAGACATTCTAGGAATGTACTTAAAAGATTTGGTTCATTAGCAGAACGGCAACAGTTGACGTACCAAGAAATTCTTTCCCTTTCATTTTTTTCTTTTACGTTTTCTACTAGTATATTTGCTCTGGCATTTTAAAATAGATTCGAGCGCTGAATTTTTTGATTGCTTCAACGCAGTATTTTCCGGATTATTAATAATATTTATTTTTGATTTATTTGAGTTCATTCAAGACAAAGTGCTCTCATTTGTATAATAGAGAACGGCAATATATTTAACAGCGAAGAATTTTCTGTTCGGATGATAGGTTGTGCAAAAGAAAAGGAAATATTTAAACAGGGTTTTCGGAGGTTAATGGAGTAATCCCCACTTATGGTTAGGAAGTTAGAAAAATGATGTTTTAACACAGAATTTTAATTTGGGTTTCCTTATTGGCCTACGAAAATGAGTTATTGGTTTCATTTATTTTCTTCAATGAATAAAAAAAACCTTCAGACTTTTAAAAATTTACTTAAATAATATATTTTACTGATAAAAAAACAAATTATGAATTGCGTAATTTAATGAATTAAATTATATTTTATATTTAATAGTATACATTAAGGCATTTTAGAAGACATACAGTGGTAAATGTTTTCCTATTTGCATATAGTATGTACAGAAAACTCTCATCATGTAATTAAAATTAATGCGAGGACGTCGTACCGAATCTATTTATTTTCTAAAGCAAAACCTCAAGTCATGATATTAATGGTTTTGAACTCAGTGTAATTCTTACAATAATTTACAAATAATAACTGAAAAGATCTAATTTTTAAGGTCACATATAGGAACAGTTTAAATTTCTTTAAAATTCTCGTAGTAATAATAATATATGTAAGTAATATTTGAAGAACTGTCTTTTTCTGAAATTTTAAACTGTCTTGGCTGTACAGTTAAACTTTTATTTAAAACCGTAATGCATTATGCTTCCTTCAATAATTTCCCATGTCTGCAAACTACTCACCATTCTACATGTTCTTTTAAAAATGTATCACGATTTTTATCCTAATCACTTTAATGACTAATAACCTTTCGATAAAGCGCACTGTTTGACGGACATTCTAGGAATGTACTTAAAAGATTTGGTTCATTAGCAGAACGGCAACAGTTGACGTACCAAGAAATTCTTCCCCTTTCATTTTTTTTTTCTTTTACATTTTCTACTAGTATTTTGCTCTGACGTTTAAAATAGATTCCAGCGCTGAATTTTTGATTGCTTCAACGCAGAGCTAGCAGTATTTCCTGGATTATTAATAATACTTATTTTTGATTTATTTGAGTTCATTCAAGACAAAGTGCTCTCATTTGTATAATGGAGAACGGCAATCTATTTAACCGCGAAGAATTTTCTGTTCGGGTGATATGTTGGGCCAAAAGAAAAAGAAATATTTAAACAGGGTTTTCTGGGGTTAATGGAGTTATCCCCCCTTATGGTTAGGAAGTTAGAAAATGATGTTTTAACACTGAATTTTAATTTGATTTTTCCTTCTTGGCATATGAAAAAATAAGATTCATTTATTTTCTTTCAACGAATAAGAATAACTTCAGGTTTTTTAATTTTACTTAAATTACATATTTTAGTGATAAAAGCCAAATTTTGCATTGCCTAATTTAATTAACTAAATTGCATGGAATGGATTAAATGTTTTACAGTAGACATTAAGGCTTTTAACAGATAACATTAATATTAGAAATCACTTTACAAATTTCTAAGTAAAAATTTAGTTATAAAAATTTAACATTATATAAAAATTGTATGTATGAAAAATAACATTAAATTATTGAAAAAAATAAGTATGTTAAAAAATTGCAAGAATCAGGATGCAAACTTCTTTTTAATTTTCTGTAAGTTAAAAATATTATAACTGATGAAATTATTATCATATACCGTTCAAATAGTTATGAATTACAGTAAGTTAAATATTATTAATATTTAGCCATTTATTAACATCCCTTGTTGTTGTTTCTACTGGAAAATAGATTAATTGATATGGGTAATAATATTCATTAAAACATATTTTTATATATAATATTAATCATGTTATCAGCTCCAACTATAATTATTTGAAATTTATTATAATGGGAAAATAAATATTCATTTTTTTTTTTATTAAAATAAATTTTTATCCAACGCAGAATAATTGTCTTTAAAATCATATTTTTCTAATTGTCCTACTTGTGAACTACTACAAACTGCTATGAATTTTGGAAAATATTTCGATTTTTGAACACTAGAATTTTTAGTCATTGGTTTTTGAAAATATATCATTTGCAGTATATAGGGTGAATTTCCGATATCAACAAAGTTTGGTGGGAATTTTCTAGGTTTTTTTTTTCCATGTGAAAAGATAGTTAAGTTCCTGGAAGAAGGTAATGAAGATTTTGAATTTTTAGAAGGTAAAATAATCATACATTAATACACTTATGGGTATTAATTAATACACTTCTTTTAATTACACTTCTTGTGGTAAATTATATGTAAAGAGCTATGCCCCTGATATAAAAAATAAATCGATTTAATTTTTTAAAAAAAATAAATAATAATTTTAATATCAAACATTTTTGCATCATTTTGCGTAACTTGCATTTCCAACTTTCTATACGAAAATGTATGTGTGTATCTAACGGATTTAAACCGTGAATAAATGAATAGAACAAATCCTTTTTAAAAATGAAACTTAAATGGTCCAAATTATTATTTAAAAATGTTATATAGGGTAACCATAAATGAACTGTGTCTATAACTAGCTGCTGTGAACTAATAAAGATATAGGAAACAAGATTTCATTAAAAATATTCTAAAATTTACTGGTAGGAGAATATCAGCCGCTTTACAATGCTTAAACCTCTAATATGCAATGGTTGTCGAAATTGAAAACTTTTTTTATCGGATTGTAACAAAATTTTAGCAGTTTTCTGAAATGCAACAGAAAACTTAACCAAAATATATACAATCATCAATATAACCTGCATTCTCGCTCAGTGATATCCATTTACCCCCAATTGTTTGATGTCATTTTTTCATGTACACCAGGAATTGCAAGGAATTTTAAACAAGGCTTTCCATTGGATACATCAGAATACTTCTTGCATATAGTGGAACATGCATTGGAATAATTCATACACTTAGTAACACATACATAATACTTCGTACATATAGTGGAACATACATTACATACAATAACGCATACATAGGAATACACCAACATATAGTGTAACATACATTACAATAACTTCATATCCAAATATAGTAACACATACATGGGAATACTAGGAATACAAACATATAGTGGGACATACATTGGAAGGCTTCATACATATAGTGGAACATACATTGGAATACATATCCCTGGAACAACTGTCAAGTGTAAATCTAGCAGCATTCTCCTTTTCTTCTATTAACAATTTTAAAAGTTATGCTTTGTCTCTGGTGGTTCAGATTTCTGATCTAATTAGAGATCGAATTGCCAGTCATCATATTTCTTAAAGTGCATATAATATATGCTTTGATCTATTGACTTGAATGTGGATCAGATTTATGTTTTCTGTACTAAAACTAAGTGTACTCAAAACCTGCTATGTACCAGGTACATTCAAAACCTGATTTCTATACTCAAATAAGGCATAAGAAGTAGGTTGAATTACATTGACTTAAGTAAAATACTTTCAAAACTATCTGATATTGTAGTGTAGAGAACATAGTCGAGCACAATTGATAGTAGTTTGAATTTCGCAATATAACAGAGAAGATTGCACTCAAGGTATTTATTTTTAGCGCAAATCCTTTATATTAAATAAAGAACACTCGGAAAGATCAGAATGTTAAATTTATAGACGACAAAACTGTTATTTTGGATTGCAGATAGAGAATAGGAGTTTGCGAATACTCAGATGCCACTTTCGTTTGTGTTTCTTCAAAATTGTGGTGGCAAAAATTTGGATGCAGTGTACACCTTTGTGGTGGACCCTAATAGTCCTGAGACTGCTAATTTCGTTTTTCAGTGTTGAATGAACCCCTATCAAAATATTTTGAAATTCAAATTTGAAGAAAAATTACGAGTTAAAATAATTATATAGATAATAAGCTTATGTTCAGTTTTTGAAAGCATGAAAACACCGCCAGTATGCATATATTTCTATTTGAAGTTCAATAACTTTCCAATGGCAAGATAATTTAGTTAAAAATCTCAAGTTTTAAGTTAATATTTTTAAAAATAAATTTTAGTTTTTAATTTTCTAAATATCAAAATTTATTACATAAATTCTATAAAAAATTAATTAAACAAAAAAAAAAAAAGTTCAAGCATTACAATTAATATTATATTGGTTCAAGTCAGAAATATAGCAAATTTTTTTCTTCCTTCAAGTAAAAAGAATATTCGTTTGAATTAAACAGACAACATGGTATTCTGTCTGAACTTTGAAGGAATTTAATGCGAATTAAATGAATACCACTGTCTAAAGTAATTTAGTGAACAAAAAATAGATTTCTTTGTTTTCCTGTAAAAATGCATTATTCCAAAAGAACAGTTGCCATGATGGCCTGAACCATGAAATTAAATGAAGATAAAATTAAACTTTTAATTTTTACTTCTTACCGCTATGATAAATTAATGAAAGAAATACAGAATTCTTTAATTCGCAGCCAAACAAGCATGTGTTAAACTAAATTGGTATTTTCATTTAGCTTTTATAAAACTGATGAAAATAATCATTTTCATTACACACTTTTTTTTTTTCTTTTTCTTTTACCACGACTACGGGAGCGAGCAACTAATTAAGAAATCCAGAATAGAAAAATTGGAAGGAAATGCATTTGAGATACAGTAGTGGTTTTCCCTGCCCTTTAAAAAATAAATAAAATAAAGGCATCGTGACAACGTCGCGGTTATTTCTATTAAATTGCGCTGCCCGCATGCGAAAATTTTCGTTTCTTTTCGGTGGCCTTCATAAAATTAAGGATAAACTTTAATTAGGAAAGTAAATTTATGTCGATCCATCATGTTGGAGTTTAATTGATTTTTCCTCACTCCTTCACTTTTACATTTTTTTTGTGTGAAAATGAGTCTGACAAACTTATGGCTTTAAAGAATTCATCTTTTGCCATCAAGGGAAAAAAATGCAGGAAAGTTTGGGGGCTTGTCTTGAAGTTTAGTTGTCCCCTGGATAAACAAATTTAATTGCAAATAAGAACAGATTAGAACACAAAAAAGAAATTGTTATTCATTTAGAGGATATTTTAGGAAGGACAAATTCCAAAAGTTATTTTAATATGATGTATTGCTGTAATTTACAGTAGTACAGCTAATTGTAATTTTCGTTAGCGATAGAGATATTAGTAATTAATTTTATAAAAAAAATAATGAAATGAAGTTTAGTATTATAAAACTATATTTTCTGACAACAAATTTTAATCTAAGACAATTCGTATCTATATTCATCTTTTAACATAATGAATCTTTTAGTATATTTTATTGTTAATCATTGAGGGCACTTGTGCAGTTTTCATGTCGCCAATATATTTGCTTTATAACGAAAAAGCACTACTGCTTTGCTGGTTCAACATAGATTATTGCAAGAATATATCATCAACTTCAATGTAAGAAAGCTCATGATAAGTTTCGAAGATTGTTTACACTCTACGCAGGCAGGTTGTATTAAATTGAAACAAACAAACAAAGATATAACTTTTAAAGGATATTTTTGAAAGGGCATATTTTAAACAATATTT
The DNA here is from genome assembly GCA_021605095.1 of Caerostris extrusa. Taxonomy (NCBI): domain Eukaryota; kingdom Metazoa; phylum Arthropoda; class Arachnida; order Araneae; family Araneidae; genus Caerostris; species Caerostris extrusa. The sequence continues at coordinate 9,356 of BPLR01003363.1, forward strand.
AAACATGATGTGTTGCTTTAAATTACTGATGCAATGAGATGCAATTTTCATAGTAATGGAGATATTAGTAATTAAATGAACTGAAGGTAGCTAAAAATTATATATAAAATTGAAAATTATTTACGATTTCAATTTATGACAATGTGAAGTAATATTCACTTTTAACTTAAATAATGTTTAATTCTAGTTGATTTTTCATTCATGAAGATATTCGTATATTCATATAACCAGTGCATCCCCGTTTTAATGAACATACATTATCCTTTTGATAGATCCATAAAGGTCCATAAATTATTGCTTAAAAAATTATGGTCTTTGATGTTTTTCTAGAGCAGTTTCAGATTATGTTCATGGAGCAAAGAACGTTTTAGAAACTATAGTCAAATAGTCTTAGATCTACCAATTTCTAGTCAGTTAGTCAGATCCACCAATTCACGACTCTATCACAATGCTTAATTTTTTTTGAAGCCCATGTAACAAGTAGTATTATTTGTTTATTACATTTGAAAAAAAGTGTTCTAAGAAAATTTATGAAAAAGTAAATTTTGGTTTGTTAAGTTTTCAGAAAAATAAATATTTTAACTAAATGTATTTCCATTTCAATAATAAGATGGTTATTCGGAGATAAAAGAGATTATTAACGTTGTTAAGGAATTGTATTAAAGTAATTAAAAAATGTAAAAATTTTTTTTAAGAAATTCCACATTAAAATTATACATAGTATTACTAAACTTTTAGATAAGCCATATTTTATGTATTATGTATTATTATGTACAAGTCATATTTCATACTATGAATTAAAATTCTACATAGCATTTCGAAACTGCAAATAAACCATATTTTTTTTATTTAAAATCTTTATAAATGCAATAATCCCCCCTTTTTTTCTTTCTGATTTCCCAACCAATAATTAAAAACTATATTTATTTCATTATCCTTCATTAATCATGCATTCTCGTATTTCTCACAATATCCGGTTCTGGGTTATCTTTTTAATAATTAATCGCCGTTTTTAACTAATTATCTTTTTTTAAAAGTAATTGCTGAACTCAATATTTCCATTCATGTGTCCAGTCCAGTTTTTCATTATGTACACTCTGCAATCTATTGACCAAAACATTGCATAGTTGTTAAATTTTGATACGTATTCGCTTTGACTATCAAATCCTTAGTAACTTCCACTAGCAAAATTAATGTTATTACATATATATTTCAGATGTACTGCTCGCTAATCTCCCGTTGCATGATCCTTATATCTTTAATGTCTAATTCGTTAAACTCCATGTTAATAAAAGGACTCAAGTAATTACAGTATTGAAGAAAAATTACTCAAGACTACATAAAATTGGTTGAATTTGATCTAGCGTGGAAAAATCCCGATTTGTGCTGCAAGCCCAAAGGCTGCTTGTAAAGTGCAGTCGAAAGCCTAGTAAAATCAGCAAATAAACTAAACGTGTTTTGGCTAATAGATTAGTAAATAAAGAAACCAACATAATAAATGCATAAAGAGAAAGGTAAAATCACTGTTTACAGAATAGTCAAGAAAAGCTGTTGCAAGACAATAATAGAATGCAGATTTAACAGGAGTCAGTGCTACAGTTCAGTTAGTCAATTGTAGATCATCAGCAAAATTAGTCCACCAGATTCATCACGGCCGGAGATCCCACTTTTTGTAGGGCGTGGCTTTGGTATCTAAGAATTGATTTAACAAAAAGGAGAAACAGGGTGTTTCTTTTAAGGCAAAACATCCACTTTATTAAGCATAATAATATCTACATTTATATACATCATTCGTTACAAACATCTTCGTCCTTCTCTCGCTGCGTGTTGGCCGCAGCTATCCCGTCGGCCGCCAGTCTCGCTTTTTCTATCTCTCGTCTTTGGGCATCTGTCCCTTCTCTTGGGATCAAGGTACAAAATTCCATGATCCCCCTCTTAGTGGAAGGCATGTGATCATCGACACATAATTGTAATGTGTCGCTGCTTGGTGATTAATAAACTAATTATATATATATATATATATATATATATATATATATATATATATATATATATATATATATATATATATATATATATATATAAATATATATATATATATATATATATATATATACATTATATATATATATAGTATATATGCATATATATTATAATATATTCAAATTAATATTTTATTAGTTGAAATGCTTGGAGACTATTTTTTACATATTCCCTGGATATTGAATGTCCAGGCGATAAAATAATAATCTTTAATTTCAAGCTATATTAGTCACATAATAACAAAGGCAAACACAAATATTTTAATTATGTGTTTGCATTGTTTCCACAAATTTATTGTTTCTACCTCTGTCAGTAGAAAACAATAAAAGACCCAAGAAAAATAATTTATAAATCCTGATACATTACACTTCACAATTTTTTTTCTGCACATTTCTCTCAATCATTTCCTGTTTAGAAACGGTTTATTAACAACTTAATTATTTGTTCTGCTAATTGAAAACCATTTTTTACCTCAGTACGAGTTCAATATTGCTTTTCAAAGAATTTTACGAAATTTCTTAAAAATTACATAACTTTTCATTATTTTGGACTTCTAATTAGCGTGCGTGGTCTCTTTGAAGTATGAGCCACGAATGTCTAGAAGAAAAGGATAAAACAGAAGAATTACATATACGGACACACAATTATTTGAAAATGAATATGTAGGTGGGCTTTTTGCATTTATTTTTAAATTTTGTTTCTTTCTTTTAAAACGCGAAGCGTTCTGTTTTAACATGCAGAAGCACGTTCATTTTGCGGGGAAAACATTCATTATTTATTAATTCGTAGAATTTTCTGTATCTCTCAAATAATGAAGACATTTCCTTTAAGAACAGCAACTAATTAAAAAGGTTTTCAGAAAAGATTGTCATATTTGGAGTTCTTAAAATATTTTTGACTCTTGAATAATGAGGTAAAATGGAATACAGATCATCACTATCATGTTTGCATTTCAAATCTAAAAGTAAATTAGTACTTAAAATAGAAAATTACAATATTAATAGGGTAATTTTTAGATTATGCTAAATCTTACATTTTTAGCAATATGTAATGTTAAATTATTGTTTGTGTTTTGATGAAAGATTTCATCAAATGCGTGATTTTATACCATGTACTTTTTTATTTCATAGTATATAATATAAAATCTCAAATTATGCAATGTAGATTTCATATTCGGTATCATATCCTCATCATCGGTGGCCAACAGCCCATGCTAGGCTAAGGCCGTCTGCTCTCTGGCAGATTTCGAGACAATGTTTTCCTTTTTACAATGGAAGGGTTGTTAGGCCTACGCGCAATGCTCTACAGTCAAATGAGTCTGGTACCTACGGTTTAATGAGGATTCTGAACCACTACAAACATCCATTTCACCGCTGGGCTAGAACCCGAAATCTGTGATACCGAGCGCTAGTGTGCTAAGCCACTCAGCCGCCAGACCCCAGTTAATCAATTGTAGGTCGATAAATCAGGATAAGAAAAATTAGTATTATTATATGTGTATTTCTAATACTTTCAAATTAATATTGTATGGAGATGTAATGTGGAGACAATTTTACATATTCATTAGGAATTTTGAATATCCAGTGGTTACAGTAGTGATATGGTTTTTTTCTTTAATTTAAAGATATATTAGTCACATAATAACAATGTTAAACACAAATATTTTAATTATGTGTTAACCCGGTTTTCTAAAATTTATTGTTTCTGCCTCTGTCACTAGAAAACAATATCAATAACCCAAGAGAAATAATTTATATTTCCTGATACATTACAAAACACAATTTTTTTTTTGCACATTTCCAGCAATCATTTCCTGTTTAGAAGCGGTACATTAGCAAGTTAATTATTTGTTCCCCCAAATTGGAAAACCATTTTTACCTCAGTATGAGTTCAATATTACTTTTCAAAAAGAATTTTCCGAAATTTCTTAAAATTACCTAAACTTTTCATTATTTTGAACCTCTAATTAGCGTGCGTGATCTCTTTGAAGTACACCCACGAAATTTTTGAGAAGAAAAGGATAAAACAGAAGAATTACATATACAGACTCACAATTAATTGTAAATGAATATGTAGGTGGGCTTTGCATTTATTTTTAAATTTTGTTTCTTTCTTTTAAAACGAGAACCGTTATGTTTAACATGCAGAAGCATGTTCATTTTGAGGGAATCATTCATTATTTATTAATTCGTAGAATTTTCTGTATCTCTTAAATAATGAAGACATTTCCTTTAAGATCAGCAACTAATTAAAAGGTTTTTTTTGTCATATTTAGAGTTCTTGAAATATTTTATAACTCTTGAATAATGAGGTAAAATGAAATAAAGATCACCACTATCATGTTTGCACTTAAATCTAAAAATAAATTAATTCAGTATTCATAAGGTAATTTTCAGATTATGTTATAACATACATTTTTTTGTAATATGGAGAATGAAATTATTGTATATAATAGTTTCATGAAAGGCTTGATTTTTATACCATGCATTTTTTTTTCATAGCTTATAATATAATATTCAATTTATTTAGTACCTTATCTCATCTCATGTAAAGCAAGATTTCATGTTTGTATTGTATGATCTCATAATATTATAAAGCAAGTCTAATTTTCTGTTTAATGCTTCGGCTCATGATTTTATGCATAGCAGATTTCTGTATTCCTACATATAATTCCTGATTTTGTACATCCATGAGGTGTACACAAACACCTGCACATCACTACAACGTATTGTAGTGGGTGGTATACTGGTACATCACTACAACATAGAGGAGTACCAACCGATACACCTGTACATCCATACAGGTGTAGAAAACATAAAGAATTTTCGTTGGTAGCGTGCGTTTTGAACATTGCTTTCAAAAGAGAGACATATGATGAGATTTTATATGCTGAGAATTATATATGCGGACTTACAATTAATTGAAAATGAATATGTAGGTGGGCCTTTGCATTTATTTTAAAATTTTCTTTCTTTTTTTAAACGCGAACCGTTCTGTTTAACATGCAGAAGCACGTCCATTTCTGCAGGGAAACATTCATCATTTATCAATTCGTAGAATTTTCTGTATCTCTTAAATAATGAAGACATTACCTTTAAAAACAGCATTTAATTAAAAAGGTTTTTTTGAACAGATTGTCATATTTGGAGTTCTTGAAATGAACTCTTGAATAATGAGGTAAAATGGAATAAAAATCCCCCCGCTATCATGTTTGCATTTCGAATCTAAAAGTAAATTATTACTTAAAATAGAAAATTAAAATATTAATATGGTAATTTTCAGATTATATTATAACATGCATTTTAGCAATGCGTAATGTTAAATTATTGTTAAATCTTTCGATGAAAGGTTTCATTAAATGCATGTTTTTATACCATGTACTTTTTTATTCCATAGCACATAATATAAAATCTCAAATAATGCAATGCAGGATTTCATATTTTGTATTTTATCCTCATCATCAAGGCGCAACAGCCCCATGGTGGGCTAAGGCCGTCTGCTCTCTGGCAAATTTCTAGACAGTGTATGTTTTAGGATTGTTAGCACTATTCCCAATGCTCTACAATCAAATGAGTCTGGTACCTAAGGTTTAATGTGGATTCCGAACCACTTCAATTAATCCATTTCACTGCAGGGACGCGAACCCGAAACCTGGTGAACCGAGCACTAGCCACACAGGCATCAGACCACAGATAGTCAATTCTACGTAGAGAAATTAGAATAAGCAAAATTATTGTTATTATATGTATATAGTATTTTCATAATATTTTAAAATTATTATTTAATTAGTTAAAATGTGCTTGAGACTATTTTACACATTTATTAGAATTTTGAATGTCCAGGGGTTAAAATAATGATTTGTTCCTTTAATTTCCTGTTATATTAGTCACATAATAATAAAGGTAAATACAAATATTTTAATTATGTGTCTGAAATTTATTGTTTCTAAATCTGTCACTAGAAATCAATATCAATGACACAAGAGAAATAATTTATAATTTCTTGTACATTACACAACACTATTTTTTTACCCCATTTCTCTCAATCATTTCCTGTTTAGAAACGGTGCATTAACAGCTTAATTATTATTTGTTCCGCAAATTGGAAAACATTTTTACCACTGTATAGGTTCAATATTGCTTTTCAAAGAATTTCCCGAAATTTCTTAAAAATTACATAACTTTTCATTATTTTGAACCTCTAATTAGCGTGCGTGATCTCTTTGAAGTATGGGCCCACAAAATCTTTCAGAAGAAAATGATAAAACAGAAGAATTACATATACGGACTCACAATTAATTGAAAATGTATGTAGGTGGGCCTTTGCATTTATTTTTAAATTTTGTTTCTTTCTTTTTTAAAACGCGAACCGTTCTGTTTAACATGCAGAAGCGCGTTCATTTTGCGGAGAAGCATTCATTATTTATTAATTCGTAGAATTATCTGTATCTCTTAAATAATGAAGACATTTCCGTTAACATAAGCAACTAATTAAAAGGTTTTGTCATATTTTGGAGTTCTTGAAATATTTTAAAATTCTTGAAAAAGGAGATAAAAATGGAATAAAGATCTTCATTAGACTTAAAATAGAAAATTACAATGTTAATATGGTAATTTTCAGATTAAGTTATAACATACATTTTTAGCAACATGTAATGGTAAATTATTGTTAAATCTTCTGATAAAAGGTTTTATGAAATGCATGATTTTATACCATGTATTTTTTATTTCATAGCATATAATATAAAATCTCAAATCACGCAACGTAGGATTTCATATTCTGTATTATATGCTAATCATCAATGGTCAAGACATTGCTCTCTGGCAGATTTCAAGATGGTGCATGCATTCTTTTTATAAGGGTAGGGTTGTTAACCTTAGGCCCTATGATCTACAGTCAAATGAGTCTGTTACCTACGGTTTAAAGTGGATTCCGAACCACTACAAACATCCATGGCACGGCAGGGACTCGAATCCGAAACTTGTGGTACCGACCCCCAGAGGACTATCCACTCGGCCATCAGGAACTAGTTAGTCCATTCTAGAAAGAGAAAGCTGGATAAAAAATTAGTGTTATTTATGTATATTCATAATATTTCCAAATTAATATTTTATTATATAAAATGTGCTAGAGACTATTTTATATATTCATTGGGGATTTTGAATGTCCAGTGGTTAAAGTAATGATCTGCTTAAATAACAAGTTTTTTCTTTAATTTCAAACTATATTAGTCACATAATAACAAAGGTAAACACAAATATTTTAATTATGTGTTTGCCCTTTTTCCGCAAATTTATTGTTTCTATCTCTGTCACTGGAGAGAATATCAATGACCCAAGAGAAATAATTTATAATTCCTTGTACACTACACAATACAATTTTTTTTTTTTACCCATTTCCCTCAATCATTTCCTGTTTAGAAGCGGTATATTAACAACATAATTATTTGTTCCGCAAATTGAAAACCATTTTTACCTCAGTATGTGTTCAATACTGCCTTTCAAAGAATTTCAAGAAATTTCATAAAAATTACATAACTTTTCATTATTTTGAACCTCTAATTAGCGTGCGTGATGTCTTTGAAGTATGCGCCACGAAATCTTTCGAAGAAGAAGGATAAAACAGAAGAATTACATATGCAGACTCACGATTAATTGAAAATGAATATGTAGGTGGGCCTTTGCATTTATTTTTAAAATTTTGTCTTCTTTCTTTTAAAACGCGAAACCATTCTGTTTAACATGCAGAAGCACGTATATTTTAAGAGGAAACATTAATTATTTATTAATTCGTAGAATTTTCTGTATCAGTTAAATAATGAAGACATTACGTTTAAGAACAGCAACTAATTAAAAAGGTTTTCTGAGCAAATTGTCATATTTGGAGTTTTTGAAATATTTTGAAATATTTTGAAATAACTCTTGAATAATGAGATAAAATAGAATACAGATCATCACTATCATGTTTGCATTTCAAATCTAAAAATAAATTAGCACTTTAACATAGAAAATTACAATATTAATATGGTAATTTTCAGATTATGTTATAACATATATTTTTAATAATATGTAATGTTAAATTGTTGTTAAATCTTTTGATGAAAGGTTTCATGAAATGCATGATTTTATACCATGTACTTTTTTATTCCATAGCATATAATATAAAATCTCAAATTATGCAATGTAGGATTTTATATTCTATATTATATCATTATTATCATCATCAGTGGTACAACAGCCCCATGATGGTCCTAGGCCATCTGCTCTCTGGCAGATTTATAGAGAGTATATGCATTTTTTTACAGGGTAGATGTTGTCAGATGCACATCCAACCCTCTACAATCAAATGAGACTGGGGCCTAAGGTTTAAAGTGTATTCCGAACCACTTTAAACATCCATGACACCACCGGTATTCGAATCCAAAAATTATGGTACCGGAGCGCCAGAGAGCTAGCCACTCGAAAATCTGGCCTTAGTTAGTCAATTGTAGGTGAGAAATCAGGATAAGCAAAATTAGTGTTATTATATGTATATTTCATAAAATTTCGAAATTAATATTTTATTAGGTATAATGCGCTTGACACTATTTTACTTATTCATTAGGAATTTTGAACATAAAGTTGTTAAAATAATGATTTGCTTAAGTAACGATTTGTTTCTTTTTAATTTCAAGTTATATTAGTCACATAATAATAAAGGTAAACACAACTATTTCAATTATGCGTTTGCTCTGTTTCCACAATTTATTGTTTCTACCTCTGTCACTAGAAAACGATATCAATGACCCAAGAGAAATAATTTATAATTCCTGATACATTACACAACAAAATTTTTTGTTGCCTATTTCCCTCAATCATTTCCTGTTTAGAAACGGTATATTAAAAACTTAATTATTTGTTCCTCAACTTGGAAATCATTTTTACCTCAGTAGAAATTTCAAAGAATTTACCGAAATTTCTTAAAAATTACATAACTTTTCATTATTTTGAACCTCTAATTAGCGTGCGTGATGTCTTTGAAGTATGCGCCACGAAATCTTTAGAAGAAAAGGATAAAACAGAAGAATTACATATACGGACTCGCAATTAATTGAAAATGAATATGTAGGTGGGCCTTTGCATTTATTTTTAAATTTTGTTTCTTTTTTTTTTAAAACGCAAACCGTTCTATTTAACATACAGAAGCATGTTCATTTTGCGGGGAAAACATTCATTATTTATTAATTCGTAGAATTTTCTGTATCTCTTAAATAATGAAGACATTTCCTTTAAGAACAGCAACTAATTAAAAGGTTTTGCCATATTTGGAGTTCTTGAAATATGAGGTAAACTCATGAATAATGAGGTAAAAGTGGAATAAAGGTCATCACTAACTTGTTCAGATTTCAAATCTGAAATTAAATTACTACATAATGTTAAATTATTGCTAATTCTTTTGATGGTTTCATGAAATGCAGGATTTTATACTATGTACTTTTTATTTCATATTAAACTTATTTCCACAGCGTACCTTAGTGGTTGTTATACCAGTACGTCAATACAATGTTCTGTAGTAGTTGGTGCATCGGTACATCACTGCATTGTAGCGATGTACCAACCCTACTACTGCTGTATGTTATATTATATTATAAATATCTCATTTTATTTTGTGTATGATCTCCTCTCATATAATGTAAGATTTCATATTATATATTGTATGATCTCATAATATTATAAAGAAAGCCCAATTCGCTGTTCAATGCTTCGACTCATGATTTTGTACATAGCAGATTTCTTTATCCATACATTTGCACATATATTTCATGATTTTGTACATCTATGAGATGTACACTACATTATGCTCTCACAGACAAATCGCATCAATTTATGTTTTAAGTCTTTCTTTACACACTATTATATATATATTAAATTTTGGAAGCTGAATATTTACTGGCTTAAAATATAATCCAAATGTCAAGTCTATTGCTTAAGAGAATACATACAGAGAGCAAATCAAAATAAAGCAATTCTGCGCTGATTTTACACTTCCAATTTGTAAAAACTTCAATAATATAACTTCACAATGTATACAAAGTGATCATTAAGAACATAATGTGACGCATTACGTTTAGGCGTGAACATTAAACTCAAATCTAGCTGAAAAAATATCATGATAACAATAGAATGTATTTTGAATAATTACGACAATAAGAAATCTGAGCTAATAAATTATCAATTTTATGCTAATTAAATGTTCTTTTAAATATATAAAATGCTTTGAAATGAAAGTCTTGAAAATATTTGCAGAATAATTTATATGCATAGAATAAATGTAAAAATTATTCATTTAATTCATAACACATAATTTATTCATAACTCAGAAAATAATAAAAAATAAAGTTACGTTAATAATGTTATTCGCAATGCAATACTAAGACAGATTATTTTAAGCAATTTAAACCAGCTTTTATGTATATCAAATGGTACATATTTCTGGGATTCAAATTCGTTAATTAGATAAATCAAATTAATAACTAGATCGTAAAAGTTGATAAAATTTAATTATTTTGTATTTTTACTTTTCAGATATACCAAGAGAAAATATGTACATTTTGTAATTTAATTAAAATTAAACCATTTTGAAAAATTTGTATTTATACTATTTTTTTTTCTGATATAAATTTTCTGCTAAATTTTCTTTGAAATAGTAGCATCATAACATTTTATAATTTAAAAATCTATATATTAAAAAAATTACAACAAATTTATGTTTTAGAAAAATAAATGATTTAAAAACACTGGGAGTACGAAAAATAAAAATTCTACAAACAGTTTACAAGATTCAAATTAAAACTTAGCGCAATCCACTGATATTAGTCACTTTAATTGATATTATCCAGTGCACTGATAAACAGCAATTAATACTGACTACGTAAATTACACTGCAAATAAATTCAAGCTACTACCTTCCAAAATACTTGAAAATATCATCATTGAATTTATTCTGACAAATAAAAATTTATTTTAATGTTTCGAAATAATATTCATAATGACACTTCTCACTTAAATACCTTATAAATTACTTAAAGAAGGCAAATGGAATGCATTATAACTAATCCATTTTTGAAAAAAAAAAAATATACATTTAATTTCTGTCAGAATTCCTTTGAATATCAGAAGTAAAATAAACGTTCATGTAATTTAGCTAATCTATATTATTTAAGAAACGAAAACTATTTCTTAAAGTATAATAAATATTTAATTTCTTTTAATATTTTATTGTTTTCATATTAAAATATGCTGCTATATATTATTTTCATTTGAATCTGCTGCTATATTTTAGAGAATCTGACTGATTCTTGAAAAAGAAACAAATGAGACAAAGAAATTAATGTAAATGTACCGAAATCTTGTTATAAAAATACATTCAAACACAAAATTGATAAGCTGTGGAATTAGTTGTACAGAAAATTATCCAATACCACTATCATGAAGAAGTACTTTTCTTTATTTTTTAATAACGTTTCGAGTTCATAGCTTTTTATGATATCCGTATAACTTCTTTTTATAAATGAGCATGGCTATTGTACTTATACACTCATGTCCATAAACTAAGGATAATTCAGAATCACACAGAATTTGAACTCTAAAATAAAAATTTCACCTGTAGAATTATCACACATCTTGAAGAAGAATATGCAAATTACATTAAACCACCAGATGGCGCGGATAGTACGTCACAATGACGAGAGTGTAAGAGAGGGGTATGTAAGGAATGGTGGCAAAGAAGTAAAATTGTTCACAAGCGCTTTAAAAGCATTTCAGTGCAATACCGCATAGTTATGGCACAAAGAAAGCATTTGGATGATTTTTTACGTGGTAGAATTATCGGACGACTGGAATGTGGACGTATCCAGCTGGAAGTATCCGAGGAACTTGGAATCTCCCAGAGTGTCATCTCCAGGCTTTGGCAACGATTCCAAGATGATGGTAATGTGAGTAGATGTTACAGCACAGGTCGCCCCCGAGTTACAAAGCCGAATGAGGACCGGTATTTAGCAGTTACTGCCAAAAGAAACAGACGGAGCACAGCATCAGACCTGTCTCGTCAGCTCTCTTCAGCTACCGGTACGACAGTTTCAAGGCAGACCGTGTACAGACGCTTAGGGCACATTGGTCTATATGTTCGTAGGCCTGTCAGATGTGTTCCACTTACCGCAACTCACTATCGCCTGCGATTAACCTGGAGTAGAGAGCATGCATTGTGGACACCGCAACAGTGGTCTGGTGTGATGTTTTCCCGACGAGTCCAGGTTTAGTTTGCAGTCTGATTCTCGCCGGACTTTCATATGGAGAGCGCCAGGTACCCGTTACCACCAAGAGAACACCATTGAACTACACCGTTACGGTGGTGCAGGAGGGCTTGTTTGGGGAGGAATTATTCTTGGTTCCAGAACTGACCTGCATGTTCAGAGTGTAACGATGACAGGCCACATCTATCGGGATGTCATTCTGGAACAACATGTACGTTTGTTTCGGGGCGCCATGGATGCTGAATTTCTGTTTATGGATGACAACGCCCGTCCTCACCGTGCAAAAATTGTAGACGAATGCCTTCAATTGGAGGATATCACCCGTATGGATTGGCCAGCATACTCACCGGACTTGAATCCAATAGATCATGTGTGGGATATGCTTGGCCGATGAATTGCAGCCCGTCAACCCCTCCCACTTGTCAACCGAAACTTCGGAGGGCATTGCTTGATGAGTGGTGTAATATTCCCCAAGATCAGATTGATAATTTGATACTCAGCATGCCTAGGCTTTGTAAGGCCTGTATTGTATCGCCCGGGAGACATACTCCATATTAACCATCATATAACCATGTTATTGTTTTTTGTAAATAGGTCCTTTGAAACAGGAGTAAAAATAATTTTATTAATTATGTCAATCATATGCATCTTTTTTTGCTCTTTCTTTTTGTTTAGTAAATGAACTTCAAATAAGTCAAATTTGTTTTGCTTCTGTCTCTTTTTTTTTTGCCTTAATTTATGGACATGAGTGTATTTAAACATATTAAACCTATTTTAGATTGATTTTTGCAACTGCAATTTAGATGAAGTGCAGAATATTGACCACTTTCTTTTTACCGACACCAGATTTTAACATCCTAGAAAAAAAAAAGACTTAAGAAAATAGTTGATGCTCCAAAAAAAAGACAAATGACTACCGAACTTTTGCCAACTTGTTAAGGATACTGCTTTTACAGCCTTTATAAATTTATATGTTCTAGTATAATATGTCTTAAACTCTTTTTCTCTCAATTTTTTTCTCCTCTTCCTCTTCTATCCTTTTTTTTTTTCTTATCTTCCAACTTCTTATTTCTCTTTTTGTAAAGTGTTCGCGTTTTTAAGTTTACCACTTATTTGATTTTTAATTATTTTATTTTGTATATTAAATACATTTGTTTGTAAACCTCGCATGATATTTTGTGGTACTCGAAGAATTAAAATAAATTCATATCTATTAAACTAAACTTTACTTAAAAATAAATTTTACTTCAATTAAAATAAATACATACATTAATAATTTTCAACGAAAAGCTAAAAAGAACTCTAAAAGAATAAATTCTATCTTTCTGTACTGAAATAATTTTTATATTATTTCTTTCTTAATAAAAAAGCTAGTTTGCCTTTTTTATTAGTCTTTGCTTAACTTGAATACGTTGGGTTGAATCTTTTAGGTTTAGATATACCCGTATTTTTCTGCCTTCTTCATTAGACCTGATAGGTAGGGTCTATATATTTTAATATGTTCATTTTAATTTTCACAGTTTGGTTTTATATGTCACGCTACTGTCATTTTGTGCTCACATTAGACTAATTAGACTGCGACGTACGGTTAAAGTGGATTCCGAACCACTAACAAACATCCATGCAACCGTCAGGATTCGAACCTGAAACGCCAAAGTCCAGAGCGCTAGTAAATTGGCCATCATGCACAGGAGAAATTTCAGTTCGTTATGCTGATTTGGTTTTGGACTCAACTGCGTTTAAAACTCTAATTGTTTTAAATGCCAGAGCATTCCAACTCCAAACTAAAATAGCTGAGGACTGTAATATTTCAATTACATATTCAACAAATTATAAACTCCCTCAAGACTAATTTAAATAAATCATTTATGCGAAATTATTGACATTCTCGTAGCTATTTTTAGTAACACATGTAGCTAACATACTGAATGACTCAAGTTCAAATACACTGGTGGGCTCCTTTCAGAAATGAAGAGATTAGATGGCGATTGAGTCGATGTGTGTAAAACGCCTCGTATTCAATGAATGGTGTTGCCAGGGATTTCTGTCACAATATGCAAATGTAAGGTAGTTACCCAAAAATTCCTTCCCTCACTATTTGTAGTTGTTATTCGTAGCATATATCAGTAGAACATAATATATTTCAGCAAAAAAATTTTATTTTTGAAATTGTTACAAAAATTACTACATCGAAAAATATTAAACTTTTATTTTCTCATTGTCGATGGTGAACATAAAGAAAATTAGTTGATGTCCTTCAAGTATTAAATTCTATTTAGTATAAATAGTTCATTTTCTTCTCAGCTATAAAATAATAAATACGTTAAAATATAATGACATTAATGAAATTTCTCTTACATTCTTGTCACTGGTACGAACCTATATTGAGAAAAAAATGTGCACATTTTTTTTCCTCATAACTTAGAAAATTTGTTTAAAAACTTGCATTATTGTCACTGAATTTTTAATAATTGCATCAACACAAAAACAAAAATAGAAAAAAAATGCATACATTTAAATAATTGTTTTCAATTAAAAAAGCTACAATTTGTTTAAAATAATCGATCTATAACTGCATTATTTTTATAAAAACACCAGTGCTTTAAACTTATGAAGATACGAAACAACATACTCATGCATTCTGAAGTACTCATGAAATCATGAAAATGTACTCATATTTGCATACTTATCAGATATGAAAGTATGAGTACACAGAGAAGGCAGAAGTGGAATTTTTCTATCCCACATTCATGGTTTCTAAACCAGGCTATATAAAATAAAATATATAAAAAATATTATTATGATTTTTATCATAAAAGGGCAGCGCCCGGTTAAATTTTTGCATAATACTATAAAAAATAGTTCCCCTGCATATTGAAGCAAAATTGAGTACCATTTTCGGGAATAATTTTCAATTCTGGAAATAATCCCTCATTCGAAACAAAGATAATGTGATTGTAATGCAAGTCATTGTCCATGTAATAACAATGTGGTGATTCATCCGAGTGTGGATTCGATAACCATTCATCATTCTGTGACCGTTCGTGTAAATAGGCAGTTATTGTATTTAATTTCCGTTCGAAACGAAAAAATAAGATGTAAAATGTCTGGTGAACAAGGCTAATTGCTTTTCCTATGAAAGATAGTTTATCATTAATGTTGTATTACAGTATATGGATTCCAAGTTAAGCTTCTAATTCAAACAAAGTAAAATTTATTAAGATTGTTAAAAATGTATAAAAAAAGGTAAATTAGACATAGAAATTACTTCTTTATATTTGGGAGTTATTAATCATTGACAATATGTCATTAGTATATTTAAATATAATATTTTAATTGTCAATATGTAACATCATAAAATTTTTTTATGTATCATTTACTTAATGACACTGAACAATAAAAAAATGCAAACATAAATATGTTTTATTCAAGAGCATGATACAATACCCATGTACTGAGTAATACAGAAATTTACTTTTTAAACAACAAGCAACATTGAATGAGCAAGTGATTATTAAAATAGTAGAATTTTCCAATATATAAATTATTTTTTTTATTGCCATTTTTAAACACTTCAGTACATATATTCAATATGCGATAGACATTTATCCACCAATTTTTGAGAAATCTAATCGTTAATAATAAGTCCTATAATTATTATATTTGTATTAAATAATTGAATATTTTTTTGTTAAACATGTCTGCTTTACTTATGAAGGTCAAGGTCAAACAAAATATTGGCGAGGGAAAGCACTAACTTCTGGAAAAATTTTTAGCAATAACTGCCCGATATCGTGTGGAAGAAAACTCGGAAAACATCCTCCAGACAACCTAATGCGAGATAGTTTATAAACGTTGCCATGTCGCATCCAATTCTTTTTGTTCCGGAATGTAGCGGGCTCCAGCAGAGGAATCGAACCTGCATCCTCCCACATACTCATCCTAAATTTGGATTAATCATTTACATAAAATTATTGAACCAACTCAGGATTACAGCAATTTGCTTTTAATGTATTGAAAATAATGTTAGATTGATAAGACCTTTTTTCGTTTTCTCACTTAAATCCATTCGCATTAAATCTTGCTGAAATTCCCTCATTATAATACCATTAAATTTTGCGCAGCAGTACTCTCAAACAAACGTTCTACAATGAAAAAAAAATTATATGTTCTATTTTATATATATTTAACCCATACAAGATTATTAAATACAAGACAGAAAGGTAGTTATTTATTTTCATCATTAAAAATCAAATCTCTAAAAATCAAGGAAATATATTTCACATACAAATGATTGGAATGTTTAAAATCACAAAAGTAATTTCTGAAATGTATTGTAGAAAATATTTTTTTTTTTAACTTTGTAGAGAAATATGCAATTTAGGCATATTTACAAGGCATATACATATTTTAGGCATACTTACTTTTAAATTTATAGAAATTACTGTCAAAAATTTTTATTTTGTATTTTGACTATAAAACAAAATTTTCCAATTGTGAGCAGGGAAATAGGGTCGACGTCATCTTTTTAAACAGGATAAAGCCGGTATCAAATTTAATAAGGAAGCCAAAGTGAAAGTTTCTGCTTCTTTATTTGGGATAGACACGATACATTTATAGATCTAAACGCTCTTTCGTAAGGGTTTGAGAGTGTAAGTATTTCAGCTGCCACCTCTGGGATTTTCCGTTTCCAAATATATCGCCAAAAAAATATTATATTGTAACAAATATCCTGTGTAACACTGAATTTACTATATTTTCGATTTTTATTGTATACGACATTCCAAAGTACCTGAAATTTTTACCTATATCATCCCCAATGATATCAATCCAAATAATATCATTTCCAAATGATATTCCAAATTACAACGCAACACCATCAATCGATTTAGTTCATATATATCAACATAACTAACTCCCGGGCACTGCAGTTCATATTGCACCATGAGCGTCTGCGTACTGGCAGATTCCGAAATAGAAGATGTTTTTACGGGGTAAGGATACGCCAACACTCGCCAACAATCTATTAGGCAGGGACATACGGTTTAAAATAGATTCTAAATCCCTACAAACATCCATGGCGCCCCAGGGACTCGAACACCGACACCGAGCTCAGACACTCGACCATCAGGTTACAGCAATGTAAATAGAAATAATAATTTATTCATTTATTGAAAATTAACATTTTCCTTTATGTGAATTAACTTCAGTTATGAGAAGGCATAATGCTTAAAAATAACTTTAGTAATTTAACCTAGTAATTATCCACATTTATAATATTCAAAGAGACAATTAAACTTACTTAATTTCAAACAATTGTATAAAAGGCATTTTTAGCGTCAAAATTGAGTCAATGTGTCAGCACATAATTCGTTTTGCCACAGTTCATGTGCGACGCTAAGCTCTTTGAAGTTTTTCATCAAAAATCAATTTTTTTTTACAAAAAGCTGAGAACAAACTTTCCCACCGCCATTTATTCTTTGGGTTCCATTTTTTCTCTCTCCACATCCGAGGAATCTTTTCATTGAAGTGATCGTAATCCTTTGTACTTATGAGTGACGGATTTTGTAAGATGGCCGGAAATTCCTTCGAAGAGGTTTCATTCTAATTTGTCAAGAATCCTTGAAGCATGCTCATTTTCTTTTTTTATCTTTTACTGCATTTTTATCGGTTTTTTATTATTTTTATTCTCCAGCAGATAAAAACTTTTTCTCATTCTAGAAGTAACTACGATCAACTAAATCGAGTATTTTTTTTTTTTTTTTTTTTTGTTAATTCACTTCGCTCTTTTAAGATTGAAAAGAATATATCTGAATTAATTTAATTTTAGAGTCTTTGGAAATAGTAGTTGAATTCATTCTTACACGTAAATTAAATTGCATTTTCTTCATTAACTCTTACGTTTAATTCATTCCTACACGTTTTTATTAATTTTATTACATTTGGGACAAATTTTCTTTGCTAAGTCATAAACGTAATACTTAATTTCCTAGTGTGTTAGTACTAACACTTTTTTGAGTTTCTTTTTAAAAAAAAAAAATATATATTTAAAAAATCTTTATTTACGTGATTAAAAGATAAATATAGTTATAATTTGTATTAAAACCAACTGATTTGTTTCTGAAAAAGAAAACGTGGCAGGGTTTTATATATTTTCGTTGAAAAAAACACTGTAATCATGCTTCCTCCTACGCACTTCCCTGTGGCGTTCAGGAGAAATGGCCTATAGGCCTCGAGACTCTCACTCGAGATGAAGTGAAGGGCAACGACGCCCTTCTGTTAAGAAAGGTTTCGTTTAAAATATTTATCTCAGAATAGAAATATATGCAACGCAACCCTGCGTATTAGTTGGCCTACAAACTCTAATTCGGAGAGGAAGTATCTTTCGAGCACTTGACGGCAACCAGATGTTTTTATTTAGTGAAAGAAAAAGAAGAAAAGCCATTAAATGGTATTTTAATGGAATTAAATAAAAAAAAATATATATCGTAATATAATTAATATTTTTGTGTCAAATTTATGAATTTAAATTTCAACTGAGAAAAAAAAAAAGAAAGAAAAAATATTTTTATTATTATAAGTATAAATTTTTTTTTTATATTTTTATATGTAAAAGCATATAATTTAATCCTGAAATATAATAGTTATTTGAGTCAAAACTATGTCTTTATATGAACTGTTTGTTAAAGGTTTATTTTTCTGTGGAATTTTTTTTATACGAATTGTTATTATTATCGTAATAATGTGTTTGTATATTGTGACAAAACACAGAACCAAAAAGAAAAGTTATACTAAAAGATTTATTCAAGCTATAGATATATTGCAAACAATTTTTTAATTAAATAAAATATTAACTTAACAACGATTTTCTTTTTAATTGAAACGCGTTTAACATTAAATAATTGTAATATATGTTTAAATTAAAATAAAACGTTGTAAAATATTCACTATATATAATATTTATATTATGCAAAAATCCTAATTCTTATACTTTTATCAATACTAAGCATAAAAACCTTAATTTTTAAACTGTTATCAATAAAAGGTATAAAATCTATTGTTTTTAAAATTTTATCAATACAAAAGTATAAAACTTTAATTTTTAAATTTTTAGAAGTCTCTTAAAAACTACGGTCAACAAAATCGTTCTGAGAAAAGTAATATTTTTGTTAATTCACTTTGCTTCTATACGAAAAAAAGATGTATCTCAATTAATTTAATTTACAAATTGTTGGAAATAGCGAATGCATTCATTCTTAAATAAAATAAATTTAATCATCTTCATTAATTTTTAGAAAGTGTTAACTAATTTATTAAGATCGTAAATTATTCAGAATAATATATTGATATTTAATAAAATTTAATTTAAGTATGCTACTTAAAAGTTTTCTGCCAATATATGCATGGGATTACTTTAGATTCATAATACTTTGTTTAGCCACTTGATAGGTGGGGGAACTCATTGAATAATGTATATAAAGATGATTTAAGAGGATTTACATAGCTTTGGACTTATGATATGCAGCTAGGAGTGAAATAATTTAATAAATATAATTAAAAATAAAATTATTTTATATCTTGAAAAAATCTCTCTGATTAACACAATCTTGATTGTATTAAACACATTACCTTTTAAATAAATAAAAACTTTTTTTTTATAATGAATTTTTTTAATTAATATGACAGAGACAAAAAATATATAAAATATAAATATGACACAAAAAAAACAACAACTAATATGCCATTTAAGACGAGTTCAACTTTCTAATTCCAAGGAAGACATTATTCAAAGACTTTATCTAAGTCATTTTAAACTGCGTAAATTCAAATAATCCAATTCAATTATGTAAAAACAACAAATTAATATTATGCACTAAAAATGTCATCTTCCTATGTATATTAAATAATAAAAATGTCATTTATTTTTATAATTTATTATTAAAACTTTTCCCTACTGAAGTAGTTTTTATATTATATAATGTGACTGAACACTACCTGTTATATCTATTGATATAGTTATGATTATCAATAAGAATAGTTTTGTTTTCCGGTTTAATATTATAAGTTATTGAACACATTTACATGTGAGATGCTGCATATAATTAGAGGTGAAGGAAAATTTTTATTGATTTTTCCAAATTTGATTTTTGAAAGAATTTGGATTTTTGAAATTTGATTTTGATTTTTGAAAGATTTTTTTTGTAAATTTGTATTGATTTTTCATAGCGAACTTATGAACCAGATGAACTAATTCCTTGGTCCTATAATAGTTTTTCAGAATAATTTTTTTAATTGCCCTGCATAAAAAAATAACTCTAAGTAAACAATTAAACTTTTTGCTTTAGATTTTTCTTTTTTTGGTCTTAATGTTATACCAATTAACTGTAAAAGAAATCATAATTTTTTTTATTTAAGATCTTCTTTAGATGTTTTTCTTAAAAATTGGTAAATTTCAAAAAAAAAAAAATGGTATACTTTTTGGTGTTCAGTTTCGGAGCAGTAAAACTCGTGGACAATTAAGTATTAAGTTTAAAAATTACCAAATTTTCAAAATATTTTTTAATTTGAAATAAATTGCTATTTTTTTTTCATGATAGTTTAAATTGAGACTGATGTAATTTTACATCATTAAAAACATGTAATTCTGGAATATTTTAATATAATGTTTCAAATACAAAAGTACCAATATATTGCATTATATGTCGCATAAAGTACTCTGAAAAACGTTTTTAAATCAAAAATTATTGCAATCTAAATATGGTCAATCATTGATGTTAAATGGATATTTTCTTAAATAGATTGATTCACATAATATAGTATTGTTCTTAAATATATCATCATTACTTTTCACTAAATTAAAAGCAAATTAATAGCCGACTTTTTAAACAATTTTTTATTGCAGCTAGATAATTTTTCTTATTTATTATTATTCACAAAATTGAAATTAAGTTTTAAACAGTTGAAGACCCCTATAATTAGAAAGATTTGCTTAGGTTAAATATAATGTATATTCTGAAATCAAAGTCGTAACAATTATATATAATAAATAACCATCCAACTATAATTATTTAATAGATGTATCTAAAAAATTCTGTTTTCAGCATTTATAACGATACTTAGCTGTTTTTTAAGCAATAAGTAAATTATAATAAATATAGCGTTTTTATTGATATTTGTAACTTTTAAAAGATCTGAAATTCCTCTAAAACCATCTCAAAGCACGTACAAAAAAAAGCTTCCACATTTTCTTTAGGCTTTATTTTCTAGTGGAAGAGAATACAAGTAATTGAAGTAGATGTGCAATTCCTGTTTATCAGAGAACCTAGCCGCTCTCAGACCCTCCTATATGTTACATGAAAACCAATTGAAAGCTTTCACAAGCGAGTCCATATTAATTACAAAACTAATTAATGTGGAAGTTCCTCTTAGAGCTCCAGTTGCTGCCACTGGAACGCATTACAAATTGAATCAACTTTCTTAGCAATGTCAGTTACAAGAAATTTATATTTTCTCAGGTTGGATTTCACACACCACAAAAGTACTAACATGTTAAATTAAATTAACTTTATAGTAACAGTGGCTTTCACAGTTAAGCCGTTAAAAAAGTTAGCTTAACCTCTTGCTTATAAACAATTTAAATTGAAAAATTATACATATATTTACTTTTTTATTTAATTATTTTTATTAGATCCATAGCATTCTAAAAGACAAAAAAATGCCATAAAATAACTATTTATCAAAATTGTAAGTTTCATCTACATAGTGGCTAATGGCAAAAATTTTTATATAATTGGGGTGTGCTGGTTCTAATATGAATTTTTGTAAAGTGAAAATTATTACTTACAAAACGATATATATTTATAATATATATATTACTACAAACGATTATATATATATTTTTCATTTTTATGTTTTTTGGTAAGTAAAGCTTATTGCCTACCAACGATATATATTTCTTTTTTTGTAAGTAAGGATTCTTACTAACGAAAAACGATATATATTTCCTTTTATGTTTTTATTTTTGTAAATGAGGATTATTACTTACAAAACGATATATATTTATATGATATATATTACTTACAAACGATTACATATATATATTTTATATATTTTTCATTTTATGTTTTTTGGTAAATAAGGATTATTACTTACAAAAACAATATATATTTCCTTTTATGTTTTTTGTAATTCAGGATTCTTATTTGCAAAACGATATATATTTCCTTTTTTTTGTAAGTAATGAATTCTTACTAACAAAAAAAAACGATATATATTTCCTTTTTATGTTTTTTGTAAGTAATGATTATTACTTACAAAACGATATATATTTTCTTTTTTAAATGTATTTTTGTAAGTTTTACATTTTTTGTAAATTATTTCACTTACCAACTATATATATTACGTTTACATTTCTTGTAAATAAGGATTATTACCTAAAAACGATATATATTTATTTTTATATATTTTTGCAAAAAGGATTCTTACTAACAAAACGATATATATGTCCTTTAATGTTTTGAAAGTAAGGATTATTACTTACAAAACGTTATATATTTCATTTTATGTATTTTTGTAATCAATGATTATGTTTTTTGTAAATATTCTTACTACAAAACAATATATATTTCCTTTATGTTTTTGTAAGTAAGGATTATTACTTACAAATCGTTTCATTTTATCGTTTTGTAAGAATTATTACTTAAAAAACGATATATATTTCCTTTTTATGTATTTTTGTAAGTAAGGATTATTACTTACCAACTATATATATTTCGTTTTACATTTTTGTAAATAAGGATTATTACTTACAGAACGATATATATTTATTTTTATATATTTTGTAAATAAGGATTCTTACTAACAAAACGATATATATGTTCTTTAATGTCTTTTGAAAGTAAAGATTATTACTTACAAAATGTTAT
Source organism: Caerostris extrusa (assembly GCA_021605095.1). NCBI lineage: Eukaryota > Metazoa > Arthropoda > Arachnida > Araneae > Araneidae > Caerostris > Caerostris extrusa. The sequence goes on from BPLR01003363.1 coordinate 32,615, forward strand.
ATATTTCATTTTATGTATTTTTGTAAACAATGATTATTACTTACAACACAATATATATTTCCTATTATGCTTTTTTGAAAGTAATGATTATTACTTACAAAAACGATATATAATTCGTTTTAAGTAATTATCCTTATTTTTTGTAAATAAGGATAATTACTTAAAACGAATAAATAGGATTATTACTTTTTTGTAAGTAATAATCCTTATTTTGTAAATAAGGATTATTACTTACAAAACGATATATATATTTCCTTTTATGCTTTTTTGTAAGTAAGATTTATTACCTAAAAAACGATATATATTTCCTTTTTATGTATTTTGTAAGTAAGATTATTACTTACCAACTATATATATATTCCGTTTTACATTTTTTGTAAATAAGGATTATTACTTACAAAACGATATATATATATATTTTTATATGTTTTTGTAAATAAGGATTCTTACTAACAAAACGATATATATGTTCTTTAATGTCTTTTGAAAGTAAGGATTATTACTTACAAAACGTTATATATTTCATTTTTGTATTTTTTGTAATCATTGATTATTACTTACAAACAATATATATTTCCTTTTATGCTTTTTTGTAAGTAAATTATTGCCTACAAAACGATATATATTTCCTTTTTATGTATTTTTGTAAGTAAGATTATTACTTACCAACTATATATATTCCGTTTTTACATTTTTTGTAAATAAGGATTATTACTTACAAAACGATATATATTTATTTTTATATGTTTTTGTAAATAAAGGATTCTTACTAACAAAACGATATATATTTTCTTTAATGTTTTTGAAAGTAAGGATTATTACTTACAAATCGATATATATTTTATTTTATGTATTTTTGTAATCAATGATTATTACTTACAAAACAATATATATTTCCTTTTATGCTTTTGTAAGTAAGGATTATTACTTACAAAACAATATATATTTCCTTTTATGTATTTTTGTAAATTAAAATTCTTACTTACAAACTTTTACGATGGCATGTAAAAGAATATTCTTTACACTTTATCGTGCATAATATAAATGCAATGTTTTAAAATTAAAATTGTTGTTCTGTAGTTATGTAGTTCTTCAAATTTCAGTACATTTATCTATAGAGCCTGATAAAATGAATAAACTATGCATCTACATGAAAAGTTTTTTTTTTTTTATTCTCGAAAAATTTTGTAGTAAATTGTTTTACAAAATGTTATTATTCTTGCCATAAAATTATTTTAGTTTAAAAAGTAAATAATTGTCTTTATAGCAGTCTTAACGTAAACATATGTGTCAATGTATTAGGGAGATTAAATATTATTTCCAAATTCGGTAGAGGGAAAATAAAAGTAGAATATAGTTATAATAAATTTCAAAAATTCAAAAACATTTTTTTTAAATATTTCATCTTTAAAATAACTTTTAATTGTAATAACTTAAGTTATTATTTATCTTTTTGAAAAAGTTGTTTTAAAACTATTTTACCATATTCATTACATATTTTCTAATACAATAAATATTAAAAGTAAATTTATTGCATGTATGTTTAAAAACAAATTAAACTTAAAACATCATATATAATAGACAAGTTTTACAGTACCAATCTGCATCTATATTTGATTAAATATGTGAATAATATTTATGTTGTTCTTGCAAGATAAATGTAATATTATAAGATTAGTTTTATTTTAATTATTACTAGAATGATACATGGTATAAAGTATCTGTTTTCTGAAAATTTCGTTCATTATTTAATTTTATTTGAATTTTTTAAATAATAGGAATTCTAAAGTTTCAATTTTATTTTATTCGAAATATTATAAAAGTTAGTTGTTTTAGTGCTGAAATACTTATATCGGCTGATACTTTTGTTGCGTCAGCCTCACCATATGTCAATTAAATTAAAACCTTAATTGGTAGAATAACCAAATAATTGGCATTTTCTTTTCATATTAATAGTTTTTGTAAAAATCATAACACACTGATCATAATATATACAAATCGTAATACACTGATTTGCAAAATTAAGGAAAAATCGTAATAATTCGGAATTTTTTTTTTATTCATTAAAATTAAGAAATTAAGCATTTAAAGAACATTTAAAGAAATTAGGTAAAGGTTAATAACACTGATTCACAAATGAGCTATAAAAGCTAAACGATAGGCTGTTTTTAATGTGAAGATAACGGAAACATACCAAAAACCTAGTTTCCAATTCCAATGTGTTATCACTTCAATGAAAACTTTAACAGCTATTCAGTCTGTGCAGCATTGTTCTATGTTCAAAATGATGGTGTTATTAATTCAGCTATTAACAAAATCATGGTGATTTGAAGACCATGAAAGATTGCAGGGATGGAAATACAATAATAAGTCTCCTTAGAGTAAGACAAACATACACAAGTTGAAGTCTAGAGAATGTATTGGTCAACTCAACGTGTCTGATCTTCTCAAAAGTATAATTTTTGATCAAATTAGCTCTGTGTGGTTTGGCATTATCGTCTTGTTGGAAGCAGAATCATCATTGCACCTACATAAATACGAATAATTCGAAGAAAAAATGACATAACTGTGCAGAAATGGTTTAGTCTTGGTAAGATATGTAGTTCAATTGAACCAGACGTTCCTTCCCATGCGCTGCACTTAAAAATCTGTCTCTTTTATGGATATGACTGCCATGAAAGAGGTTCCCGCCATTTCAACAATCTTCCTGAGTTACTTTACAAATTTATACTCATCAGTAAAGAGTGCCTCCATAAATGCGTGCCTAATTAAACTTACTCCAGCGACATGATAAGAGGTGCTGCTGCTAGATATGCTACGCAATTCAGGGTGCCTTTCAGCTAATCCTCCATTTTGAAATCTTTTGCACAAAGTTGATTTAGATACCAATCTTACAGTGGCTGCAACAAAGAAGATTTAAGGAGTGTTGGTATAGTGGTTCTGTGTTTCCTAATCCCTGAATAATGTATCAATTATGTTAATATCTATAAAGAATCATATGGTTTTCTTTCTGTAAACAAAATTTTATGTCATGAAACACATTACAACAAATTAAAGAAATTCGTTTGAAATAAATGTGATACAAAGCTAATTCAAATTATCATCAAAGACATCATCAATGAAACAATTTAGTTAATTTTTCCATCGCAGTATGTGGTCAATGACAAAAAATCTCACTGATACATCTATACTGTACATCTAACATTATATTTAACGTTTCTTATGTGTGTAAACTTTAAAATCGACTCTTAACTGAAAGTAAAGGGTCATAATTCAGTAAATTATTAAGTATCCAGGACTAGTATCTAAGTATCAAAGGTCAGTATCTAAGCATCATGGGTAACAATCCAGTGCAACAATTGAACTATATATGTTTGATGTTGCTCTAATAGACTATACAATGTGTCCCGATAATGGCTATTCCGACTCTGATTCTCTCTCCAATAGTACTAGATTGTAAATGCTCATATAGTCACATTACCATAAACCATTAAATGGTTAATCGAGATACAATAGATGCTGTTAAACTATTTTACAATATTGCTCAAATTGCATTCCATCAATTTTTCAATACAAAATGTATTTCATTTATTTATTTTTTTAAATAATACAACTCTATATACGGAATTTCGAAATATATATATAATATATACATATATATAATATTGTTACATTTTCAGTTAAATATATGCAGCAAGTTTTGGAAATTTCCATAAACTTAAGTACATAGTGATTATATGAAACAGCATTAGTAAAGTTAACATAACTAATATCATTAATGTTAATGTTATTATTTATGTTAGCAATGTATCATTTTAGGTTAATAAACCATTATTTGGAAACATAAAATATATTCTCCCCTTATGTTTTATCTATCAACTATATATTCGTGTTTTGTCTCCTGTTTATTCCCAATAAGATGCAAATTAAATTAACTAATTCATCTTTCATTTAAAGCAACACACACAGACTTCACTTTGAAATAATTACAACATCAAACTACTGAAACGCAACAGCAAGCTTACCTAAACCAACGAAACGCGCGGGCCCAAAATTGACCTATATTATAATTCGTGCAGTTCTTGAGCCTCACCCATCTTAAGCGCGGCTTATTCGCCCAGCGGTTCGGAGGGCATCGATAATTACCTATTCCGTGAGCTAATTGAAGTAGGTTCGAGCTTTGATTAAACGCGGCGGCATCACGCACCGTTTCAGCATCTTCCTCTGTCAGCACGCACGCTGTCCAATCCCACTATTTACACACGGATCACGCAATTAGGAATAGCCTGGTAAAATCAGCACGATCCGACAGTTGCAACTTTTAGCATGGAAGTCAATTAATAAAACGCTTTGGTTCAGTGTTGTAATTGTAGGTAGTTCGTTGCTGATTTAATAAATGGTAATATTATGATTGCTGATCGATTTTTGTTATTCTGTAAGATGAACTAATTCCTTACTCATGGTCAAACGACAATGTGCTGTAATATACAAGACAGTATATACTGTTATAGTTTCTCAGATGGAGTGTAAAGCCAACGATTTGTAGAACGAGTGGATTTGGTGAAGATTGTGACAGTTTAGTATTTACTAGATTTTGACTTATAGGACGAAAAATATGAAGCAATTGCTTTTGAAAGTTAGTCGAACGCCAATATGTCTTCCTTTTAATCGTCGAAATTGTATTACAAATAATAAAGCTATCTACAAATTTAGTAATCGATTCGGAGCTTATTTATAAGTATCTAGTCCATGATCTAATTAAGAAAGATAGATAATTTGGGTTGGTCTGCGGCAAGCCGCAACTTGTAAAATCAACACGGTCCCGTAGTTGCTTAATGTAAGTTACATTTGGCAGATCATCAAGGTTTGTTTGTTTAGTTAGTCGCTCTACGTCATCTTGTGCAAACGAGGGCTAAGCAGACCGAGACCTGCAGTTTAAAAGGGGATTCGAACCGTTAATATACATCCAAGCCACCCAGGATTCAGATCATCACGCAGTCATGAATTTCGAGTTTTCTAGTAGTTGGTTTATAACTGTTTAAATTGTTTTTGTCTCACATATTTTAATAGCATATAGATAAATTGAGATAAATTAGCATTAAGGAGTTAAAAAAGCAAAGTTCTAAAAGTCAAATCAAGCCATAATTGCAACTTTTGACATGGTCGAGCATACATCTCAAAATAACAAAGTAGATTAAATGAGATCAATTAATAAAACATTTTTATTGCAGATTTTAACTGTAATTAGCGCTTAAAAATTAAAAAAAAATATTCAGATTATGATTGCTTTTCTTCTTTTCGAATTTTGTGCGATGAGTGAATTGTTCCATTTTTAAATCTATAATTATGCTACCTAGCGTGTAAGAGAATGTTTTAATTCAAACTAGTGGCTTATACTGCAGTGACTACTTTGAAAACCAATAATTAAATAGTTTCACAACTGTATGATTCTTATATTACAAGATTTATTTAATTAATATAATGCACTTTCTGTCAGAAATAACATTTCAATTCAATTTAAAAATTCTACCATGAGAAAAATGCGGATTCACAAAAGTGCTGTTACTGATTCTATGACCTCCCATGCATTGCCAACATTTTAGTTAGAAGATTATTTTTTTCTGATACACACACACATAAGCCTAAGAAATAGATATACATATTACTCCGATATTATTATATAGATATTATAAGTTGAAGAAATAGATATTAAAAAAATACAACAATTTTTTTTTTTTTAATGTTTACAGAATTTTCCTTCATTTTGAAATCCCATAACTGTGGTCTTTATTGAGTTGTATTAATAAAATATTTTATGTCTATCAACATAATGTTTACTAAACTTACAATAAGAAAAGGGGTTTAGAAGCATGATACAAAGTAAATTCGTTAAGTCAAGTAGTCAATTAAATAAACACCAATGCGTGCGAACTTGTCTAAACATGTACTTTCCATTACAGAGATGCTATATTAAATTCCATTAACCTCAAATGGAATGGGTTGCAACAATTTAGTTGCCGCAATTAAATATTCATCACCTCACTAGTTCACATTAAAAACAATATTTAATTTTCGTAACTAAATGTTTCTCTTTAATAATCGCCCAGGAGAAGGAGGCCACAGGTTGTCCATTAGAGTACAACATAACGGTTATATTTAAACTATCTTAAGTTCGAAATGATGCGATGAAAAAAATGTGAGAGTAAGTTTTTAAAAGAATAAGTCTTAATTATAAAAATGTATTTAATTTCCACAATGATTATATTTGTTGAAGGTAAATAACATTTTAAATGAAACGTAATTTTAAAACTTTTACTAATGGATCACCGTTCAAACACCCATTCACAAATATCGAGTAATCAGCTGATAAAAGGAGGAAAAGAAGATAACTGGGCCTTTTGCATGAAATTTTACCATTAAAAGCCTTTTTTATAGGTATGCTTACGGTATGTAGTAATTTACGGCTATAATAAATTATGTGTTGTCTTTTATTCAATTTTCCGGCAGATATATTAATGTTAAAACTGGAAAATTCGTGTATAGTTAAAAATGTATATTGATTTATTTCTGCGAATACATACCTGAAGAAGATAATATTGTTAATGAAAGTTAATACAAATGTTACAAACATTACAATAACCGATACATGGTGCAGGTATCGGTTAACTAATACAGGCATTTTAGAAATCAATTAATGTCCCCATTATTTACTAGCACATCATGAAATTAAAACGGCTAGTAAAGGTTTTTATCATCAGACAGCTTTAGATTTTTTCATGAAAGTCAATTAATAAACATTTTAAAAGAGATTTATTATAAGATGCATGCTACTAATGCAGATACTTCATTAGTTAGTTTAAGAAATAAAAATATTTATTTTAATTCATTTATATTGTTTTGAACATAGACATATTTTTAATAAAACACAAGTGGTCAATCATGCAATCTATTTTTTATCATGTCTATGTCATTTATATGTCATGTCAATCTAATGAAATGAGCATGATTTAAAAATTGTAACATTTAAATGAATGAAACATTTTATAAGCATTTTAGTTGAAGTTGATCATTACTTTAACAGATATGAGATGTGTAATTACAACTTTTTTGTTGCCATGTAGGATCGAAAATATTTTTAAATGCGATACATACTCTCGAAATATATAGATATTCTGACAATACTGTAGGTGACAATCTTCGCTCTGATACATAAAATTGGGATCTGGATACATAGAACTATACCTATACGATGGATAGTTTTCGAAAAGTGCCAAATAATAAGGATGATGTCACATCGACTGCTGGAAAAATTAGCTTTAATAGAACTAAGCAGAGGTAATTGTATATGAAAGAGTGTTTATTTAAGAAGTTCATATCGAGACATAGATGCACACGCCGGATTGTGGCTAAATATATACAACACATAGCCTTGTACCACGCATGTGAAGACAGCCTGAAGATGAGTAATTCATGTTCTGTAGTATCCAGGATTTCAATCAATTATTTCATACGTCTTCATTTGAAAAAGTCCAAAGAATTCATATGAATTCCAAGCAATCGTGTGAGCAATAGCAGTTTGTCATTCAATCTACTAATTCCATTGGAATTGATGATAGTGTAATAGAAGCTTAAGAAGTATGAGTTCTCAAAGTTCGAAATTGCCATATACTTACATATAGTTATTATCGCAATATTCATGAACGGAATAACTATCCCAATAGGAAGAGTGATGATAATTTCAAGCAACGCGTATCATTGTTCAGTTGTTTCCCATTGAACTGTTGTTCCGTTGCATAACACATCAGATTATTGTTCATTTCGCTTTAAACTGCTCCCCCAAGCCTAGTGATATAAAATTTAATAATTTAATTTAATTTTTAACATGATTTCAATAAATCTCGAATTCAATAGTTTCAGTAGTTCAATGAATTTCAATAGTTCACATGATGTAACGTCCTATTTTTTTCATAAGCTTTTTCTTGAAAACCACAAGTGATGATACCTTGTACATCTTTTATGTACTTTTAAAGAGAATTCTTGTCCTGCATAGTTTATATGGGATAAGAGTATTCGTACAACGTATACATACTTAACTTTTAAAATTTCATTTTTCTTAGTGTTTAAAATGTAATTTTGGTCCAAAGAGTATTTAAAAAAATAGGTCAATCTAATTTGCTTATTCAGTTATCTTCAAATAAATGAATCTACTACAGAATGAACTATTTTAAATATTCGCGAACAAAATATGGCTATATATATATATATATATATATATATATTGATATATTGACTTTTTGTAAAATAGACAAGATAATTTAATATTACTTTTTGATAGAATTTCACTATAACCATCAATGCATATGTAAATTACATCAGTTTTAAAAAAGGAATTTTCTATTCTCAGTTTTCTTTGGTAATCCCGGAAATGAAAAACGACTTGATTTGCAAAACATAGCTATTTCTTTGACATGTGAAAGCCGCAGAAAAAGTCTCGAATGCAATGGCGCATAGTGGAATGGTAGAGAAATTTCAATAACAAAACTGTCAGATTGCATCTCGATGAAATGTGCCAAGCTGCTAAAAAAAGAAAAGGAATCAATGAATTCAACATTTGGCCCTTTTTTCTTTGTGTTTTTCGACGCGGTTTGACAAGTCTATTTTTTGGCTAGTGACTCTTGAAAGCTAAAGCCAAGTTATTACAGAATACATTATATAACATAAATCAAAATAAATTAAAATGAAATGAAATATTAATGTAAAAAATACATTGTTAATATTTTTTCAATTTTCATAAATTTATTAAAAGATTCTATTTGGTGATATTCTTATTATTTCTCAAGAATTATAGATTAAATATGATAAATGGCTCATCACAATGTTATTTGATGAATTAATAAATAGTAACGATAAAATAAACTGTATTTCGATTTTTTTATTTTATAGTTATCTATTTTGATTTAAAATGAATTCATTATTATAGAATTAAGAATAGATTATAACACTTATTAAATATGAAATTATTAAATAGATTTGGGTGTCAAAAGTTTATGTTAATATACTTAATTTCAATAAACATGAACATTTAAACGAGTGTTACATTTTGAAATTGTTTTATTTTTCAAGTTTTTTTTTTAAGACATAGGTCGAGATTTCAGCTTATTATTGGCAGATATGTAACACGTGTACCTTCATTAGTAAATCCAATGTTCTCATATACACTACATCTACAAGAGACATTATAATTTTGAGTTTTTCTAATGCTAAATTATTCCCAATTTTGCTATTGAGTAAGACAAATGAACAATCTCACGTAGCCAATTAGATATTTTAAATTCGTTTTCCACTACCGTGTTATATGATCCTAATTAAACTAATGAGTATATAAATTATAACTATCTTTTTAAAACCACGATTGCACTGAAACTGAAATTTTAGCCATCTTAATTATGATGAAAAATCAAATTTCTTGATCATGAGAACGAATATTCTTAAAATATTTATTACTTTTAAGGAAATCCATGTATGCTTTTACATTCATGCCTCTTAAGATAATTAATTCTTGTCATCGTTTGAATATTGTATAAAATACCTTCCTTAGCTTTCTAATCATCTTTATATCACAGAAAATTTTAAATTAATAGAATTTCAAAGGGTTTTCGAAAAGTCATGAAAGATTTCTTGCATGAATTTTGTACACATTGGATATGTTGGAAAACTTGAACTATAGAAATAAGAAAATGAGATTTTGTGTGTCCCAAAATTCACGATTTATTGCATGAATTTTGGACATCTTTTATAAGAGATATGAAGTAATATATTAAAACCGATTGTAATATTGAAACAAACACGAAAAAACAGTTCTATAACGCCAGAAAAATTTACGAAATTCAAATTCGAGTCCTAGAGGTTCGGTAGTTTGTTTGTTTGTAGTGGTAATGGTTTCGGATGTTTCAGTGGTTCAGAATTCATTTCAAACCGTAGGTCCTTGCCTAACATGGCTATAGAGCGTAGAGATGACAACCCTAGCCCGTAAAAAAAGATAACATTTCCTATCTTGAAATTTCGAAGTTAGCAGATGGCATTGGCCAACCATGGGGGTGTTATGTAGAATGTAATATGAGAACCCCCCGGTATAGGATTTAAAATATTTAGATTGAGACCTGAAAAAATTCACTGACGAAGCGAAGCTTTTAAGTTGCAGTTTATTCTCATTAACAACCATGAGCACTATCTGCATTTGATAATTGTTAATTACCAGTTTTACAATAGTATTACAGTGAGTGCAGTATTAAGTGCAGAAAGAGTGAGAAAATTAAGTACAGTATTTGCTTAATAGCGTATTGATTTAACAGGTCTTCATATTTTGCACGATTTTTAAGAGAACATTATTTAGTCAGATGGATTATGCTTACGTTTTATTAAATTTATATACGAAAAATGGGGAGCCTGATAGCCGAATGGCTAGCGCTCTGGCGTTCGGCACCACAGGTATCGGGTTCAAATCCCAGTTTTGCCATGGATGTTTATAGTGGTTCGGAATCCACTTTAAGCCGTAGGTTCCGTCCTAATAGGATCATAGAGTTCTGCGAGGGCATTGTTACTATGCGTCCGTAGCTTACCATCAAGTTATACGCACCCCTGGGTAATGCAAAGTGAATAACATCGGGGCAGCCCTTATGCCATAAAAGATCATGGTCTATTTGCCAAGCTGCATTAGAAGAAAAAAAAAACAATAGTATTATATTACAGAATAATTATCATATGTCATCAACGGTGGTGCAACAGCTCCATCGTGGATCAAGGACATCTGCCTGATGGCAGATATCAAGACAGAAGATATTTCCTTAACCCTATATATACATTTTAATATATTTTTAGAGATTACCTATCTTCTTGAACAAATGCTAATACATATTCCAGCAAATGATTATTGTTGTTCGTTTGGGGCAAAAAAACAATAAGCATGGCAAAACCATCAACTTATGAAATATGAAGTTCAATTTGCAAAATATAAATTTATTTGATAACATTTGAAAATGCAAAATAAAAAAAAAAATATTAATCTATTAGTGATTTCTGCAAACATTTATCTGAATTTAAAAAGTTGACTTGCTTGTGCATAAACTTTGAACAAACTCCTTTTAACATGGATCCAAAGTTTTAATTTTAATGATAAAAACAAGTCTCTCTTCTTTCCCAGCGTAATGATTTATTCAACACTATCAATGGTACAATCATTACGAAAGAAACATTTAAAAAAAAGCAAACGGCATTCAGTTTGATTTTTCTTTACCAAACTTCGATGATACGGTGCATGTATAGTTTTTCTTTCATATATCGCGCGATGTATTTGGTTTTAAAACTTTGAATAAAAAGAAAATACAAATCATCCAGCATTTTCAACAGATTAGCACTAATGGTATTTTCAACCACAAATCCATTTCTTATGCTTAATTTCCATTGAATTAGATAATTACCAGTTTTACAATAATATTACATTTTAAATATATTATAAAACATTTAGTTTATATACTTTTTTTAATATATTTTTGAGATTACTGTCTTCTTGGACAAATGTTAATACATATTTTAGCTAATGATTGGTGTTGTTTTTCTTTTGGAAAAAAGCAATAACATGTCAAAACCACCAACATATAAAACGTGAAATTAAATTTTCAAAATATAAATTTATTTAATAAAATTTGAAAATATATAATTAAAAATATTTAGGTCTATTAGTGATTTCTCCAAATAGTTATCTAAATTTAAAAGACGAAATGCTTATGCATAAACTTTGAACAAACTCATTTTTAACATTTAACAAACCAACATGGATTCAAAGTTTAAATTTTAATGATAAAAAACAAGTCTCTCTTCTTTCCCAGCTTAACGATTTATTCAACACCATCAATGGTACAATCATTATGAAAGAAACATTTAAAAAAAAAAAAAAAGCAAACGGCATTCAGTTTGATTTTTCTTTACCAAACTCCGATGATATGGTGCATGTATAGTTTTTTTTCATATATCGCGCGATGTATTTGGTTTTAAAACTTTGAATAAAGAAAATACAAATCCTCCAGCGTTTTCAACAGATTAGCACTAATGGTATTTTCAACCTCAAATGCATTTCCTATGCTAAATTCACATTGCTTTTCCAAATATCTCCCTCTCCACACACACCGTGGCGCGTTCTTCTCTTAAAAATCAATCCCTTCCTGCATTATGCATTTACGTTATGCATTTTACGTTTTCGGTTTTTGCTTTGTTGTTTCGGATAATTACTGCATTATCTTCTTGCAAAAGAAAAACCTTCGAGAGTATCTTATTTTATTATTTTTTTCATTATCCTTTTTTGTTATTCTATATATCCTGCTGGATGTTGGGATTGTAAATTCGGATTTCCGCAAAAATGGGTTTTTGCTGCTACTGCTTTGTTTTTAAAGGGGCGGGCGACCTAATGAATTTACATACGGAAAACTCTGTGTTCTGCGAAAAACAGGGAGGACGTTAAGTGAAATCAGCTTAAGAAGAAGAATAAGAAAGAGTAAATGAAAAGATGCTGCCTGCTGAAGACATAAAATAAAAACATAAGGAAGAAAACGAAATTATTGAAAAACTTGGGGAAACAAGATGAGTTATTTTTTTTCGATTGAAACAAAAGTTAATCTTACCCAAGGGGAAATCCACAAACAGGAAGAAATTTCTCTCATTTAACAGAAATAGTTACAAAAGTCTGTAGTAAAACAAATTAAATTTTTTTCTCTAAAAATAATATCTTTAGCGGAAAATATTTTCCTTTGGGTGTTTAAGGTGAGCATTTATTTCTTTAGCAGCAGTGACTTCTGGGATATTTGTTTTTCATTCAAATCCATTCCGGGCCATGATTTCGATGTACTAAATATTTTATGTTTCTCTATATCAGATGTAAATCGTGATGAGTCATTTGGGCTTACTAAAATGATTCTTTTTCAATTTTTAGAGAATAAAAGAAGCAATATTGTGTTTGGTAACCTTGCTTTAAAAGTTAAAATAAAGCAAACTTTTACACAAATAATATAAAAAATTAATATGTTGGTGCCAATTTGTTAGTCAAAGGTATTAATAAACATGACCCATGTGTCGTCCTTAAATTTCTATATGTATTTACTCATAATGGATTTGAAATTTGTTGAGTTTAAATAGAAGAAAGCACATATTTAAATATGACGTTGCTTCTTTTAGTTGCTTCTTAGAATTCAATGACGATTCTGACAACGTTTGTAAGGCATGTCGTTAGCTATTCGGGTGGTCAGGTGTCGTTAGCTATTCAGGTTCAGGTCGTTAGCTATTTAGCTTTGTTTGGGAGTTTTGCAGGTTTTCTCTCATATGCGGCCTGATGGCCAATTGGCCAGCGCTCTGTCCTTTGGTACTTGACTTTTATCAGACCAAATACTGTTATCAGACTCTTTTTAGACTATCTTGTCTTTTTCGTTGGGTGGTTCCATTTTTCTTGTTAGCCGCAGCTTTCTAGTGGTCCGAAGTATTGATCAATCCATTCAGACATTTATTGAATCATCATTTATTACAAACAATATATACAAATATATACAGAGTTTATGGTAACAGGTCATCTGAGAGAAAACAGCTCATCTCAAAGGCAAAAACTCAACTGGAAGACATATTATTCCATATGTCCATAGACATATTCCTATAGACATATTGTTCCATATGTATTCCAGATGAGCATAAGCTCATCTGGAATAACAGCTCGTTTCCAAGGCAACACCGCAACTGTGAATAGGTTGCAACCAGTTTTTATAAGACTACAACGTGACGTTGGATGGCGCTACTAAAGAATACAAATTACAACCGGTACCACGGGCTTCAGGTTCGAATCTTGGCAGTGGCATGGATGTTTGTTAGTGGTTTGGAATCCACGTTAAACTGTAGATTCCTGTTTGATAAGCCTAAAGTGTGCAGGAAATGACAAACCAAACATAAAACCCATTAATCAAGCAAATGCTGGGTCCTTAATTAATATATATATATATATATATATGTATAACATATATAAGCCCAAAAATATTTCGCAGAAGTAAATATTTAACGGCAGTAAAAAAAAATCTGAAATAGACGGATTTTGTAATGGTATATTGGTACACAATTTACGCATGTAAATGATAACACGTAAGGAAGATTTATACATCAGGTAAGTGAAAATGAAAGTTAAAGTCAAAAGTAAAAAAAAAAAAATAATTGTTAATGTTTAAACATTTTACAATAGGTTCTAAAAGGAGAAACATCATTGAAAATTCAAAATTCTCAATGATGGTTATAAGAGTTGGGGTTTATTTGTAAGCATTTTAATTATGTCAGGTACATTTTCATCATCTGTATTCTGTATTTTCAGTAGATTCAGCACTTAATATTGCTTAAAGTAGAACAAATCCATTCGTGTCAAATTTGTGGAAATTCAAGTATGTCAGGTTTGATAGGAGCGGATCCAATATATAGTTTTACGTAAGTTCTGACGTTCCTGCCGAAGCGAGCTAATGCTTCATAGTGCTGGAACCACATTCGTGTCAGTACTGTGGCAACTCGAGCTATGGGTACTTGATAATCCCTGCAAGAGGGGAACCATAACGAGTACCCTCCCTGTCCGATAAGGGAATGCATCAGATTGGAATTAGAATTGGTTGAGTAAGACGTCATTTGTAATCGGTATAAACTGATTTGGCGTTATTTTATAAGTAGATTCTTATAGAATTACAAGTGAGCTGTATGTGTTATTGTGTTAATTGAGTAAAAATAAAATAATAAAAATGTCATTTTTAGTCATATTTGAAACATGCATCTCAGAAGTGATAGCTCATCACATATTTTGGTGACCCGGACGCGATGTAAGCGATTTGATTTGGGATTTGTGGACATTTAGGACTATAATATTTCACTTCAGGTCGCTGTCAGGCAAAGTCGCCAGATTTTAAGGTAGTTAAATTTCAAAGTCGTTATATTACAAGGCCATTATCAGCAGCATTAAGCTCCACTAAACTTCCATATACTTATGAATAAATAGGAAAGCCCAACTTCTAGTTCAGTGGCAAAGCGCGAATATAGTGAGAATTAGGACTGGGGTTCAATCCTCTGGTGGCCTTGTTGTAGAAACTATTTAGGAGAATCGATGGCGTTTGTAATGTTCATCCTCTTGCCTCGTTAGTTGGACTACCTGGTGGGAGTTTTCAGGTTTTTATACGTTGTTATAATGTGGGTTAGATCCCACTAAAAGTCCTAATGGAAGACATTACCCTTAAGCTCAAGGAGCCAAGTCAGACTTCTACCTACAGCTGCTCTATCAGAACAGAAACTACCCCTTTCATTTCATCCATGAGTAGATTACTATTACTCATGGGATCTCCTGTAGGACACTGATGATAAATCACGCAGGCACAAAAATAAATAGAAAAAAATAAGAAAATTACAACAAATAAGGGATAAAAATAATTACAAATTAAAAAAGAATAATAATGAACGTGATTAAAAAAGAGAACAAGCATTATCATTATTATTTTTCTAAAAATTATAATATGAAGAACAAAAAAAGAAAAATTGGAAACAATTATTCCCAACTTTTTTTATTCTATAGTCGCCTTTTAGAAAAACACAAATTATTCAGTGTTCTATTAATAATCTACCTCCTGTTACCTACTAATTGATAATATGTCATCGACTAGTTACGATAATCCTACCTGTTTTAAGTGAAAAAACAGGAAAACATAGAAAAAAAAGTTCTTTTATATAAGTTCCTTCTTATATTTCAGT
The DNA here is from genome assembly GCA_021605095.1 of Caerostris extrusa. Taxonomy (NCBI): domain Eukaryota; kingdom Metazoa; phylum Arthropoda; class Arachnida; order Araneae; family Araneidae; genus Caerostris; species Caerostris extrusa. Next base: position 48,416 of record BPLR01003363.1, read on the forward strand.
AAATAAAGCTTATTATAAACCTTCAAACATTGTCTGCACGAAAATTGGAAATGAAAATAAAAATTAAATTAAAGTAACCTGATGAAAAGCAAGGTTTGGTGAAAAGTATTTTAGGAATCTGGTGCATTAATATTAATGAACTGTGCTTTATTTTTTAAAGTAATTTTCCTGAATTACCTTAATTCGCTGTGACAGTCGTTTTTTAATTTATATTTATTATTTTTTCTTACAAATTGGTAACCACACTTATTCTGGTTTCATTAAATATAAAGACAGAAATACAGTTATTATTCTAAATACAACTATTATGTCTTATACAATTATCTTATATCAATTTTGTCAGTAGTAAATTTTAAATGAATGTTTAAATATTTAAATTGATATGCAACAATAAATTATGTGACATAATACAAAGTTCATTGTAAAAAAAAACAATAAATAATAAAAATAAAGTAATAGTTCCTCATTCATTGTAAAGTTCTAATAAATAACAATAATAAAGTAAATGTTCATTGTTAAAGAGGATTTATTTCATTCTGACATTTTTATACTAGAAATATAATATATCAAAAACATTTTTTTTTTGTTGTTTTTTTAAACTGACATTTAAGCTATTTTCTTCTGGAATCACAATATCTATTACTGAACCAGTTACATTCAATTTCAGATTCAAGAAACTATCAATATATTCAACATCATTTATTATTATATATATATATGCTTCACCTCCTAATCATTTATCAACAATGGTTTTATTTATAAAACTCGGTCCAAAGTATGCAGAAAGTTGTCAACAGAAAGGTCAATTTTCACAACAATTTTCTTATACATTTCTTACAACATACTTATTTATACTTAGATATGGCAATTTTACAGCACTATACAGCAATTAAGAGATAAAAATAATTAATAATTAAAAATAAAATAATATACGTGATTAGTTGCATAAAATTTTGTTGATTTCTTTTTTTATAAAAAATAAAAATACTGAAGAACAAAAAGAAAAATTGTAAACAATTATTCCCAAACATGTTTATTCTACTGCTTTTTAGAAAAAAAAGTATTCTGTGCTCTATTTATAATCTACCTCCTGTTACCTACTAATCGATAATATGTCAACGACTATTTACGATAATCCTACCCACCTACATTTTTTAAGTGAAAACTCCCACAAAAACAGAAAAAAAAATATGTTCTTTTATATAGCTTCCTTCTTATACTGCGGTAAATAATGCTTATTATAAAGTTTAAACATCTGAGCGAAAATTGGAGATGAAAATAAAAACTACGAATCAAAAATAACCTAATGAAAAAGTTTGAATCTGGTGCATTAATATTAATGAACTGTTCTCTATTTTTGTAAGTAATTTTCCTGAGTCACCTTAAGTCGCTTTGGCATTCGTTTTTTTTATTTATATTTATTATTATTTATTTTTTTTTACAAATTGGTAGTCACACTAATTATGGTTTCACTAAATATAATGACAGAAATACAGTTATTTTATTATTCTCAATTCAACTATATACTATCTTATACAATTATTCTACCTGAGTTTTGTCAATAGTAAATTTTAAATATTTAAATCGACATAAAACAATAAATCATGCGACATAATATAAAGATCATTATAAAAGAGGAATTAATTCATTCTAACATTAATTACTTCATTTTTATACTGAAAATATGGAAAACATCGTGCATTAATATTAGTAATTGATCTTGAACTCTATTTTTATCAGTAATATTCCTGAATCACTTTAATTCGCTTTGGCAGTCGTTTTTTTTTATTGATATTTATTTTTTTTTGCGAATTGGTAGCCACTAATTATGGTTCCACTAAATATAAAGACAGAAATACAGTTATGATTATTTTAAATACAACTATTATGTTTTATACAATTATTTTGCCTCAGTTTTGTCAGTAATAACTTTTAAATAAATGCTTAAATATTTAAATGGATACGAAACAAAAAATTATTTGAAATAATACAAAGATCATTGTAAAAAAAAAAGCAATAATAAAGTTAATTAATTGTTCGTTGTAAATTTCTAATAAATAACAATAATAAAGTTCGTTGCCAAAAAAGGATTTAATTCATTCTGACATTAATAACTTCTTTTTTTATACTGGAAATATAATATATAGAAAAATATATATATTCAATTCCTTCTATTAGCTCACACTCTCCCTATATATATCTTGTTCAAATTTTCAATCGTTAACAAAATACTTTTTATTCATCCACTCAAGTTCAAATACATTTTGTCTTGAACATGTAGTGGATGACACTTGATGTTAATAACATTTTTTCAAATAATAATTCAATAATTAAATTTAATTAATTAATTTTATTTTTTTAGATTTAAGTTGCATATATCTACCAATAGATGGCGCCAGATAAATTTAAAAAATGAATGAAAATTATTTATAAAGAACTTTCTGCAATATAGTGAAACAAAGTAGTAATTCACTGTTTTTTTTTTTTTTATTACTTGTTTTTTTTGTTTTAAACTGACATTTAAGCTATTTTCTACTGGAATCACAATGTCTATTACTGAACCAGTTGCATTCAATTCACATTCTAGAAACTATCAATATATCCTTGAACATCATTTATTATATATATAAATATATCTGCTTCACCACCTAATCATTTATCAACAATGGTTTCATTTATAAAACTCGGTCCAAAGTATGCAGAAAGTTGTCAACAGAAAGGTCAATTTTCAGAACATTTTTCTTATACATGACATTTTAATGTTTCCCAGAGATAAACTATTCTTTATATCGCAGCTTGAACTTATTTGAATTAAATCTTTATTTCTGAATTTCCTGGGGAGTTTAAAAATACTTTTTAGTATAATTAATGATATCTCTTTAATATTTTATCATTACAAAGCTTGTTGTTGTGTGGATGGTATTTATTCACAAATATAAAACATGGATTCAATTCGAAACAACAATTCAACAATGTACATCTGATTCAATTAAATACTATGGATTCAATTTCAATTCATGGATTGGATTAAAAAAAAATTTTAATATATATATAAATGCTTAATAAATTATTGTAATTCGCTAAATTCATTCGTTTTACATTGTTTAGATTAAAATTAATGAAAATACATTTTATGATTAATAATTTAATATTTATGATAATGCTTTTGAAATTTTTAAAGAAGAGTCATGAATATTTTACGATTTTGCAGTTGATGCTAGTTTGTGAATATAAACGAACATATTTATGTGAAAAATTGGAAACAGGGATAATAATTAATAATTATTTACATTTTTGATAGCGAAGTTTTCGATATTGTTGTTCAAAATTTAAATATTTAAATGCATAATTTAATGATAATAATTGGTGTAAAATCTATATAGCAAATTTGAATTTCGGTTTTATATATTAACTTTTGCTAATAATCTTTTCGACAAAAATTATAATTGTTTTTAATGACTGTGATCGATTTGTATAAACATAAGGTTTTATATAGTTTATATTTGAAATCGTTTTAATAACTATAAATATTTCCATGTTTTAAAAATATTTTCAATTTTTATAACGTGAGATTTTCAAACATCTCAGGACTTACTAATATTTTTTTTTTATAATGTTTTTGATCCTTCACATTGAATTGATGTTAAAATTGCTTTTAAGCAATTCAGCAACATTTATTGCTGAACGTTTTACATTGAACGTGATTACGTTATTGAAAAAATTGCGTTTTTTTAAGCAACATTCATTGTACTTTAAATAAATTTCAGTGATTTCTTAACACTTAAATCTGGAAAAAAAAAACAATATAATATAATATAATATAAATTATGTTATTCTACATCTCTCTCTTTCTCTGTATCTGTATTTATGTATAGTGCATAGAATGTATGTGTATTCCAAAGCAACAAAAATCTACAACAGAGTCCTAATTTTTTTCTATTAATGTTAGTTTTTCTTTAAACTTAACATACTCTAATTAGTTTTTTAATTAAACTAATATAATTTTTTCCATAGGCGTCTGTCTAGAATGCCTGGTGGCATCTGGTGCCATCTCGTGGTAAGATTTTCTTAAAATTAATTAAATTTACAGGTATAAATTTAAGTAAATTCATACAAATATTCTTTTTTAAAAAGTTAATGTTGTGTTTTTTTTATTTTTGTTTCAATTATTCATTTCCAGACTATTATTTATACTTTTATTTCGAAACATTTTGTACTGAAAATAGCTATTCTTTTATATATTTTATATATATATATATATATACAATTGTTGAATTTACAATTTGCTGAAACATAATTCTTAATATTTATGAATGCTTTGCATTCGCGATTGAAATTTAAGATTGATTCCTCAGTACTTTCCACAGATAATTTTCACTGATGAAATTTACTAAAATTAAAAATCGTCATAATCTCTAGAAAAATTTTCATTAATTATTCCCTTTATCAGTGTATTTATTAAAAATTGAAATTAATAAAAAAAAAAGTGATTTATTTTTTAAGAAAAATGAAATATCCAAGAACACTTTATTTGACGAAGAAGAATTAAATATACTTGAGTTTCTGTAACCAGGTCGCCAGTCTGTTAATTTGAATATAAACAGTTGAAAGGTTAGCAATGCGTTTTTGTTGAAGTAGGGGTAATAGGTGAAGTAGAAGTAGTATCTTTCTTCTAATAAACTAGCTAGGCTCTAGGAAACCCCCTAAATAACTCTTATATAGTGAGATTGTAGCTATGCGGTGTCAGTAGTATAGAGGTTTTATCTTTCAAATAATAAATTTTCTTCTAAGTAGTTCGAATTTGTGAATGTGACAGTTTTATTTGGCTGATACTGCTATATTTTATAATGCTCCCTAAGGAAACATAAGGCGAGTGGCCAAGACAATTTTAAACATTCATTTTTTTTGCCGCATTTCATTTTCTGTCTGACAAACTATAAACAAAATAAATAACCGTGTAACATTATTATATTATAATAAAACACGGAATAATTTTATAGATTGGCTAATTAAAAGCACTACTTTGACGTTAATTTGAAATTAAAAGTTAAATTTTGCTTAACATAATAAACATGGCTTAAAACAAATTTTTTTATTGTTTTGATATCTTTTATTTGAATGTCAGTCATTGCTTTTAGCTCCTTTAAAATAAATACCTGGTAAAATTTGTGAACAAAAATATAATATTGCTTGTTTATTTTACTTTCTAAATTTTTGAGTTTTTAGTCTGCTAGCTTAAATTTTTTTCTGAAAATTTGTTTATGCACAAGTAAAAGTGTAATCTACACTTTAAAATAGCGTAACATATATTTATAGTTATAAATATTAATTATCTGTATTTCAATAATTATCTATTTGCTATATCAGGCTTATTCAACAGAGCAAATGATATTGACAAATTATTTTTTAACATTCTGATTATCTAAACCGTTTTAACAGAGTTACTGGTGGGAGAGGAATCTTAATGAACGTTTTTTTTTTTTCAATTTGGCCGACAATTTTTAATTTAAAATTGAATTAAACTTAGTAATAAAGATTTTAAAAAGTAAGAATTTGTCATCTAGGCATGTATTTAAAAATTATTTACAAGATATTTTTTTCTGCTTTAATATGCAATTTTTTATTTTATGTTATAAACTTTTCACTTTAAATGTGCAATTACTATTAATTTTTTATGTATTTCATGTTAATGGTTTCGAACATACATGGAGCAGTAAAAAAAAGTTCCCGAAATTTCTGTGTAATTTTTGAATACAACAATATAATATATATATATATATATATATATATATTATATTACTATATTTTTTTTTCATCGGAATTCATAACAGACAGAGTGACGGGCAATATAGCTGAAGGTAGGAATGTGTGGGGATCAGTTGGCGCGATGTCAAAGTTCGAGCAAAAGACGAACATCAAGTTCATGGGTAGATTGGGAAAATTGCTTCAGAGAATTTATTAGCCTTAACAACTGTTTAGGGTGACGAATCTTTAAGGAAAATAACCGTTCATGTATGGTTTTCAAGATTTTGAGGTGACTATGAATCGTGAATCATGCGGCTGTCGTGAAGACGAGAGCCGCAGTGGGGGAGATCTTCTCTCCAGAAATGAAGGAATAATGAAGAAAATGAAACAGTTAGATCAGACCGAAAAATGACCATTAACAATAAGTAGGGATTATCATGGATCCATTCATACATTGCACGACTGAAATGAAACGTGTCCCCTGAAACGTATGCAAAGTTTGTCTCATCTCTTCTGACCCCGGTAAAGTTTTGAAAAAAAAAAGCATAGATGACACGATGTTTCTTGAAACAATAGTAACTGACGACGAGACCAGGGTGTAAAGGTGCCTTCATCAGAATGTCACACGACGCCCTACGAAAGAAATCACGTTATGTCAAATCCAAAATAAAAAGTGCTTCTAATTGAGCTTATTGAAAACGAAGGTGTGAGGCACCATGATTTTTGCCAGCCGGACAAACTTTTAATGACTTTCCGTATGGAAATTTTTAAAAGACTGAAGGAGACAGTCAGACGGAAACGATCTAAAGAAAATTACCCCTGAGGGGGTCCACTCGACGAGGATTGTACCATCCATATTGGAGTCTTTCCATTTTCCGAGCAAAATGTTTTGAGTTGAAATATCCGTGTAATAAAACTTGGTTATAGAAATTTGCAATGGAGTCCATTTTGGGTAATGGATCTATCAATTAGAGAGTGATAGTTATTGGGTAATGTAATTTGACTATTGTTGGCTAGCGTGATGACTATAGCGGTATTTTCAAAACTTGTACTGCTAAAAATAATTTGATGATAAATGATAGCTTTTTTGGGGAATGCATATTTCTGTACCTCCTCCCTCTGTGGATGAGCCGTTAGATGAAAAAAATTTGGAATTTTAAATGAATCACAGGGTTGGAAGTGAATTTTGAGTGCAATGACACATATGGATTGTGATAATTAAAAAATTCCAGTAGTTGATTTATTTTTTCCTTTGAGGCTATTGATGTCCAAAATAAGCATGATATGTTGAAGTTGTTAGATCTATTAAATTTTATTATTGATAGAATTATTCTGAAGAGTAGCTAGAAGCATTTTCATTTTATTATTGAAGCAAACATAATTGTTGATAGTTCTATATTGGAAAAGTTTTATAGGCGTAAAAGGTTTGTTACGGATGATTGGAATACAGTTTCGCTGGATTGGTATAGTAGATGGTGTAGCGTCTGATCTAGAAGATGAATAGCTGTTGGTGGTATGATGTTAGAGTAAGAATTGATAGTTTGAGTTATAGTTATACTTTTTTTTGAGATCTGTGTTGCTTGCTGACGGAACCAGACTTGTTTTTTCTCCAGATGTTGAATTTTGGGGGAGGGAAACAACGAAGTATTTTTGCTTTCTAGGACAGTTTGAGAAGTTTACAGTATGGCCTACCGGTGCAGAAAACGGTATTGGAGGAGATTTGGTACAATCTTTTGTTCTGTGGGGACCAGCATACTTCAAACATCTTGGATATCTTTTTCAGTACTTGATATGGTTAAAAATTGTTTGAAAATTATAGCATTGTCCTGGATTTTGTCTGTTTCAAAGACAAAATTCAAATGCTCAAATTCTATTTGAAAATGAAAGAGTGTTTCGAGTTTAAAAATATCTTTACTCTGTTCAGTCTTCTGGATTACTGCCAAGAACAACGACATGTTGTCTTTTCCTATTACATTAGATTACTTTTCCGCCTCTGTGAATCAGCGGTATGACGAACTCCGGATTGAATTCTTTCCGCCAGAACATCCATAGTCCACAACTTTGAGATTTACTTTACTTTTGTCTTTTCCATTTATTGTGATTAATAAGGGATATTTAAAAAAAATATTTCATTTAAGTTATAGGAATGATTAAGGATGCTAATTTATCAGCATCACAGAAAATCTTTTGTTTCGATTGAAACATTATCGAAAAGTTGATTTCCTGTTTATGAAATGCTAAAGAGTAGATAAACACAGATTTGGACAGTCGGAAATTACAGATGACATGATTTATTACCCTGAGTCACATAACAGAGATGAAGAAAGTGATTTACGTTAAAATAAATGGCAAATTCAAAAGATCTAAGTGCGATTGAAAAAAACTATTGAACACATTGGGCATAAAAAAAAGTTAAAACTTCAATTATAATGTTATTTATGCAATGGTATAACCACTACATTAAGAAAACCTTTAAAAAACGAAACATTATCAATAATTTCTATGAACGAACAATTTAATTTCTCATTTTATGAAAGCATTAAACATATATCATGTGGTATCGTAAATATTAATAAATTGTGTGTAAATTTATATTTTATCTCTTTATTTAGTGACGAATTATGTGATCCTGTTTTTCCGAGTTTAATCTGTTGCATAATTACTCGGTGCATATAATAAAATTTATATATTTTATGGAGGCATGATGGCCGAGTGGCCAGCTCTATGACGCTCGGTGCCACAGGTTTCGCGTTCGTGTCCCGGCTTGCCATGATTTTCGTAGTGATTCGGAATCCACTTTAAACAGTATGTTCCATCTAATATGACTGAAGAACGTTGGGCGTAGAGCTGACAAACCTATCCGTAAAAAAAGAAAAACATTTCTTGTCTCGAAATTTGGCAGTACGCTGACGGCTTTGACACAGCCATGGGGCTGTTGCGCCACTGATGATGATGATATATTTTGAGTGTAGTTTATTTCCCTCCTTCAAATGTAATTGAAATAAGATAGAAGATTGAGCATTTCTTGATTTTTGATCTTTTTTCAGATTGATACGAAAAACATTCGATTGATTTTTTAAAATTTTCCATCTCATAAATAATTAAATCCTCAAAACATAATAAACATAACAAATATTCAATTTATATGTTTTAAGAAATTTTAATCTTTTTAAACATTTGTATTTTCAGAAAATAAAAGTTTCCATTAGCGAAAAAAATCTTATAATCTTAAGATGCATTCAATTAATTAACTATATATCATTCTGAAATGTAATTAAATCTCGAATAAGTTCATAGGATGTTTAAGTAACTAAATCCCTTATTAGAAGCCAGACACATATTAGGAAATTCGAGAAGACAATTTAAAATTTGAATAATGTGCGAGTCATATTTCCAATAACTTTAGAGAACATTCTCAAATTAATGAATTTATTCAAAGATAATAGTTGCTTTTAAAGAATGTGATAATGGGAAAAGTAGCATGTCTTTTAGATCAAGATAAATCCTTTTGAGAACTTCTTCTACCTTGAATAGAAATGTGAAAATTAAAATATCTGTGAATTAGTTTTTACTTTAGTGTTAGGAGTGATAGGAAACTAAATAAAGTAGCCTCTAATCTATGTGTGTATGTATATACTCTTTGTACTTTGTGATCAAAAATTGTGCACTTTATTACTGCTTATTAAGATCAAAAAGTGTTTCTTTTTTCATGCATAAGTGTAGACTCCTGTTTTCAGATTTTAATACCATAAATACTTTGTATAATTTTCAATACCTGTATTAGAATGTTGATAATCAAAATTAAAACAATTCTTTTCGTTGTTTCCAAATTTAATCTATGTTTTGAGGACTTAGCAAATACAAGCCCACACATTGTAATAAATACAAGTCTTTACCTGGTCGTATATATCATATATATTCACTATATTATAAGCAAATTTATAAATGCACGTACACTTTCCAATAGAAAGCACTTCTCTTTTAAATACAAAACTAATTTTAAATGTTTAATTTCAGTTTTTAGATTTTTAGTATATATATTATATATATATATTTCGATACCCTTACATAGCATGAAATTTTATAATTGTTTCAAATTTAATCTGTTTGGATATGAGATATAGCTTCATTTTTGTTTTCAATAAAATATAGATCATATATATTTATATATGGTGTGTGTAATCACTGTGAGACCAGCTAAGCACAAATAGAAATCCTACATTTTGATGAGAAAGTGTTTACAATATCTAATTTTTGATAAATTTATTTATAAATAAATTATATTTTTCTACTGTACCTTTAGGCGCATTGCAATTGTTTCAAATTTCAATCTGTTTTTGAATATTCAAGATATAACTCATATATTATATTAAAATATTATATCATTATATTGCATAACTACTATAATATCATACTATATTGTATATAACTACCTGTGACATATGGTTATATATAATATATCTGACTATATTACGCAACTAAAACACTTTTAGAAAGTGTTAACTATCACAATACTTAACTCTTTTCTAAATTAAAAACTCTTCATGCATTTTATTGCAGGAAACTTAATTTTGAAATGTTTTGATTTCTGGGTTTTCTAATGAATATATATATCCTTTAACATTAAATATTTGCCTGACATAGATGGTTCCTACTAACTTTATGCAAATCAAATAGTTCAAAATTTTCGAAAGTACTTCTTGTAACTTTTTCGAGACAAAAATTACTAAGTAATATTGCTCCAATGAAAAATCAGATAGAGTTCCTAAAGCCAAAAATCAGATAGTTTTGGTTTTTGTGATAGGTTAAAACTTCAAAATGTATATTTTTACTGAGCAGAAAGCTCTAAAACTTTTTTTGTAATGAATCAAATACACTTTTAAGTTTACTCCAAACTCCTTGAGTAAACAAACCTATATGCAATACTTCAGTAAAAATATTTTATTCAAATGTTTCCATGCAGCTTATATTTAAGCTTCGCTGAGTAAATGGTTAAAGAAATTCAAAACGGTTTTACTATCACCAGAGTAACGTTTTCTGTGACTTTGCATAAAGAAAACTACTCATCTCTATGGTCTGTGTTTTCCATTTTCTCACAATCGATAACCAAGTTGTTATAAGAATTCTGAAATAAGATTTCAAAAATGAAAATCTTAGACGCATCTAGTTTGAAAAAGAATATATTTTCTATATACAGCAAGAAATGACGCTAAAGGAAGAAGGCCTTCAGGTTTTTCAAAGACAGTGAAAAGTATAATAGTAACCTACGTCTTGCGCAATGCATTACCAGACTACGAGAAACTGTAGCACTTTACATTTTCTAGTGAATGTATTATAGTATGATGTTCACTAAGTTATAACACGTTTTATATTTTGAGAATACTGCGACACTATAAATATAAAACATTGCACATTTGTGAATGCAAAATCTATTTTCAGTACTGTTTCTCACCATTAAACATGTCTCATGGAGTAAGAAACTTATTTTATGTATTTTGAAGAGAATTTTTTAAATTCATGTTAACCATTCTATTGTCGCCTTTATAGGCACATGACATAACATGACAACAAATTCAGAAAATTTAAATTCGACACAGTAAATTTAATAATAAGCCGTTATCTTTAATTTTTAATTTCAATTTTTATGCAAACGTTAACTTTAAAGATAAGAATGGTGGTGGGGGGGGATATTTTCAAATGTAATAGCTTTATTTTTATATATGTAAAGGTAAAAAGTAATGGTTATTTTTAAGGTTGACAATTATTTTAAACATTACGGTTATTTTATTGATAAAGTATTTTTGAAGCCCCCAGTTATTTTTAAAAGAGAAGACTAATTTTTGTAATTTGTTTCTGTGATAGAATATTATTTTTAAGCCTATATTCACATAAATTGAAGCCCTATATTCACATAAATTGGAACTATATTCAATGGAAATCAAAATCTAAAATTTTCTTGATTCTTCATTCAGTTTTAAATTATAAATGATTATTAATACGTAAAAAGGGGCTTGATTGCAAGTGACTAGCGCTTCGGTGCTAGGTGCCACATTCAGGTGCTAGACCACTGCCACTAAGTTTCGTGTGCCACTGGTTTCATGGTTTTTTCGTAGTGGTTTGGAATTCAGTTTAAACTTTAGATCTTGGTCTAATATAATTGTAGAGCTCTATGCGTATGGCGAAACAACCCTACCCGTAAAAAGAGAACATCTCTCCTGTATCCTTGAAAATAGTAGGTAGGTTGACGGCTTTATGCCAGTAGAATCGTATGTCAGTAGGTAGACGACTTTGGCGCACCACAGAGATGTGGCTCCAATAAAGAAGAATATGTAAAAATAAATAAATGAATACTTAAAATAATTAATAATAGAAATAACTTTAACTTATCTTACATTCTATGCATGGGACAAAGAAGCTAGCACGTCATCTTCTACTATCAAGTGAGGTTGATGCCTGGTGGGATCCATAATAAAAGAGTTAAATAGTCCCTAGCAATTAACTTATTTTGCTGTTGATGTTGTATATAAAATTCACTGATAAGTGTAGTATATTTCATTAAAAATACAATATTTGTATATAATAGTTTTACAAAACTTGACAATTTGTACTTCCCATATGGTTTATTTTTCACAAAAAATATGAGAAAATTAATTTTTACAAAACTTTAACGTAATCTTAACTCTTTTTTAAAATAACACTTAAAAAACAGAACTTAAAGTTGAAAAGGATTCAAAGAAAATGTTTAAGTGGGCATTACATTAAAAATTCTAATTTGAAATTCAACTCTCTTAATAAAAGAAAAAGAAAAATCCTCTCAGACATGCCATTTAAAATAGGAACGGTCACTTCTACCCATAAATGACACCCCCTACCCCAAAAATTACTAGCAAACAAAAAAGAAAAACATACGCTGTCCTTAATAAACGTTTAATGGGCGTTCTAATCTAGGTTCCTCAATTTTTTAGCAAATATCATTACCATATATAATGACTTTATCTCCATACTTATGTTCTTAAGCTTTAACAGGTGCTTGCCGCAAAACTATAAAAAAAAAAAATAAATTACTTTAGTAGCAGACTTAATGAGGGGGAAATACACTGTAAATTCTTAGATTCTTCTCAGCAAATCACCTAACGCATAAATTTAATTGACTCATTCCATAAGAAAAAAAAATCAGCTTAATTGCACTGCTCTTACTTAAACGACAAGGACAAGAAAATGCCGATTAAACTTTTAATTGAAAATTGACGGTTCAGTGAATATGACATGGACATTTAAATAAAAGTAGTTAAATCCGTCTCTTTTGGAGCTTTTTTTTTCTCTCTCTCTTTCTTTTAATGTCATTGCATTTCTTGCAACAGCCAGCGAAGAAACGGAAATGGTAGTAAAGCAGTTTTTATTTTTTTTTATTATTATGGTAAGTGCATTTGTTGGATTTTTTCAACTATCCAATTAGGTATTTCATTTATAAATGGATATCAAGTTTTAAAATAAAGATACTTTTTAGTCAAATAAAAAGGAGAAAACGTTTTCAACATTAAAATATCAGTGAGTGTAGGTGAAGTACTTTTTACTTTATATAATTTATGTTCGAAGTGGTTATATGGGAGAGAACTTTGATGGGTGGAATTTATGAACACCCAAAAGGATTTCCATTTCCATTGTTCCATATTTGTGTATAGAAATAACATACATGATAATACGATAGTTAGAATATCATACGATGATAATACGAAAATTTTGGCTTCCGATGGCACTGAAAACAATGACCGCAGATCAAATTGTTAACATGGAATTCGAATCTTGCCCACTTTGCTGTCGATGACCGCAGATCTAACGGCACTGCAGACCACCTCCCATCTTGCAGTGCACTTGACGATGTCGACCACGACAGAAGCTATGAGGGAATGGCAAATCTTTAAGGAAGTCTTAATTTGAAAGTGCGTAAGTGAGAACTATTTTGCTTCCAGCATAGAGGCTTATCCCGGCGGTACCATGGATGTTTGTGGTGGTTCGGAATCCACTTTAAGCCGTAGGTTCCTGATCTCATATGACTGCAGTAGCGTCACAGAGCCCAATCAGAGTTCTTTTCTCTCACATCATTTACAAACTGTAAAGAGGCAACTGAACTTAGGCACAGTAAAGTGGTGTGATGGAGTAGTAGTGATATTACAAGCTAACACATTAACTACCAAGTCAGGTTCATGACTGATAATCTTCTTCATAAGGTTAAATAGTCGTAGCAATTACCCTGTTTTACTGTTGATATTGTACATAAATGCTTAGATATTTTTCATTCAAAATGCAATATTTGAGTATTTAATAATTTAATTTTTACACGATAATTTACGACAATTTGTACCTCCCATATTATTTAATATTTGAAAAGGGTCTTGAAAAAAATTAACTTTCTACAAAACTTAGTACCAAACTGTGTTAAACAAACAAATTAAAAAGCTGGAAAAATCCAAAGAAAATACTTAATTACGCATTACATTAAAAATTCTAATTTGAAATTCAACTCTCTTAATAAAAGAAAAAGAAAGAAATCATCTCCCGAAATGCCACTTAAAATAGGAACGGTCACTTCTACCCATAAATGACACCCCCTACCCCAAAAATTACTAGCCCACAAAAGAAAAACATACGTTGCCCTTAATAAACGTTTAATGGGCGTTCTAATCTGGGTTCCTCAATTTTTTAGCAAATATCATTACCATATATAATGACTTTATCTCCATACTTATGTTCTTAAGCTTTAACAGGTGCTTGCCGCAAAACTAGAAAAAAAAAGAATTATTTTAGTAGCAGACTTAATGAGGGGGAAATACACTCTTGTAAATTCTTAGATTCTTCTCAGCAAATCACCTAACGCATAAATTTAATTGACTCATTCCATAAGAAAAAAAAAAATTCAGCTTAATTGCACTGCTCTTACTTAAACGACAAGGACAAGAAAATGCCGATTAAACTTTTAATTGAAAATTGACGGTTCAGTGAGTATGACATGGACATTTAAATAAAAGTAGTTAAATCCGTCTCTTTTTGAGATTTTTTATTTCTCTCTCTCTCTTTCTTTTAATGTCATTGCATTTTCTTGCTATAGCCAGAGAAGAAACGGAAATGGTAGTAAAGTAGTTTTTTTTTTTTTATTTTGTTCATGGTAAGTGTATTTGTTGAATTTTTTTTCAACTATCCAATTAGGTATTTCATTTATAAATGGCTATCAAGTTTTAAAATAAAGATAATTTTTAGTCAAATAAAAGGAGAAAACATTTTCAACACTTAAAATATCAGTGAGTGTAGGTGAAGTCCTTTTTATGTTATATAATTTTCATTCGAAATGGTTATATGAGAGAGAAAATTTATGGTAGAGTTTATTGCCATCCAAAAGGATTTGTTGTTTTTGCTATTGTTCCACATTTCCATACAGTATATATGCTAATGCGAAAATTACCGCTTTTGATGTGACTGAAAATAATGGACAGAAATGAAATTGTTTACAAATTCGAATCTTGCCCAATTTGATCCAACACTAATAGCACTACAGACTACCTCCTATCTTGCAGTGCACGCTTGACGATGTCGACAAGGATAGAAGCTACGAGGGGATGGTAAATCATTACTGGATGACATGGCATAAACGGTCATTATCTGAAATAAAATGAAGTGTTCGAATCTTTTTTCATTTAAAACGTGTCTTAATTTCAAAGTACATAAGTAAGAACTGTTTTGCTTCCTGTTCAGAGGCTTATCCCGGCGGTGCCATGGATGTTTGTAGTGGTTCGGAATCCACTTTAAGCCGCAGGTCCTGGTCTCATATGACTGCAAGAGCGTCACAGAGCCCAATCAGACTTCTTTTCTCCCATATCATTCTCAAACTGCAAAGGGCAACTGAGCTGTGAACACAGTAAAGTGGTGTGGTGTAGTAGTAGTGATATTACAAGCTAAGATATTTACTATCAAGTCAGGTTCATGCCTGATAGTCTTCTTCATAAGAGTTAAATAGTCGTAGCAATTACCCTGTTTTATTGTTGATATTGTACATAAATGCTTAGATATTTTTTTCATTGAAAATGCTATATTTGAGTATTTAATAATTTATTTATTAAACGATAATTTACACAATTTTTAATTCCCATATGGTTTAATATTTCAAAGCATCTGTGAAAAATTAATCTTCAATAAAACTTTTAAATTTAGAACCAAAATATACTTAAAAACAAATTAAAAAGCTGGAAAATATCCAAAGAAAATTTTTAATTAGGTATTACATTAAAAATTCTAATTTGAAATTCAACTCTCTTAATAAAAGAAAAATACAGTAATCGTCTCCAGACATGCCATTTAAAATAGGAACGGTCACTTCTACCCATAAATGACACCCCCTATCCCAAAAATTCCTAGCCCACTAAAGAAAAACATACGTTGCCCTTAATAAACGTTTAATGGGCGTTCTAATCTAGGTTCCTCAATTTCTTAGCAAATATCATTACCATATATAATGACTTCATCTCCATACTTATGTTCTTAAGCTTTAACAGGTGCTTGCCGCAAAACTATAAATAAAAAAAAAAATTACTTTAGTAGCAGACTTAATGAGGGGGAAATACACTCTTGTAAATTCTTAGATTCTTCTCAGCAAATCACCTAACGCATAAATTTAATTGACTCATTCCATAAGAAAAAAATTTCAGCTTAATTGCACTGCTCTTACTTAAACGACAAGGACAAGAAAATGCCGATTAAACTTTTTAATTGAAAATTGACGGTTCAGTGAGTATGACCTGGACATTTAAATAAAAGTAGTTAAATCCGTCTCTTTTTGAGTTTTTTTTTTATTTATTTCTCTCTTTCTTTTAATGTCATTGCATTTTTGCAATATAGCCATCGAAGAAACGGAAATGGTAGTAAGTAGTTTTTTATCTTTTTTTTGCTCATGGTAAGTGCATTTGGTGGATTTTTTCAACTATCCAATTAGGTATTTCATTTATAAATGGAAATCAAGTTTTAAAATAAACATACTTTTCAGTCAATTAAAAGGAGTAAAACCTTTTTCAACCTTTAAAATATAAGTAAGTGTAGAAGTACTTTTTACATTATATAATTTATGCTTGAAGTGGTTATATGGTAGAAGACATTTTTTTTTTCTAGGCAGCTGGCAAACACTTAGACAGATGTCTGGGATGGCTTAAGGCAAGCGCTGCACAGCCGTTACTCACTTTGTATTACTCAGGAGGCGCGTGTAACTTGAAGATAACCCACGGACGTGGAGTAGTAATGCCCCTCGCAACGTTTTACTATCCTCCTGTTAGACCGCCAGTACTCAAAACCGAAAACTGCGGTAGCGAGCGCCGAAGCGCTAGCCAAATCTGCCAATCAAGCCATGGGAGAGAACATTGATGGTTCGAATTTATTAACATCCAAAAGGATTTTATGTTGCACATTTGCGTATAGTAAAGATGAAAATACAAAAATTATCGCATCCGATGTGACTGAAAACAATGGGCTCAGATCAAATTGTTAAGATACTCGAATCTGGCCGACTTTGTTCCGAGTCTAACGGCACTGCAGACCACCTCCTGTCCCTTGACGATGTCAACCACGACAGAAACGAGAAGATGGCAGATCTTTACTGGACGGCATGGCATCAACGGGCGTTAGATAAAATGAAGTGAAGTGTTCGAATCTTTTTTTTCCTTTAAGACATGTCTAAATTTGAAAGTGCATATTTAAGAAGTGTGTGCATATAAGTGCTATTTGAAGCAAATGACTCTTTTGCTTCCAGAATAAGGCTTAATCTCAAAAAAAAAAAAAATGTTTAAAATGATCATTATGTAAGGTAGGAATTGACTATCACCTCAAATATCGCGAAGATCCCGCAAAAGTGTGCAATATTTCACCAATCCTTATTCACGAAAGATCAAGAACCATGCTTTAAGATTAGCTGGAAAAGTCAGTATTTTGTTCGTCTTGGTGCCCCTTTGTTCTCAGTTCTGGGCGCAACTTGCAGTGAATCGACATAAAGGAAAAAAAAAGTCCTTTCGAGTTTTGACAGAATTTACGGTGCGTGTTTTCCTCGAATTTCGTGATTCGGTATAAGTGAAAAGCCGCTCCTACTAGAGTCGGTTTAATTCCCCGTTTCAAAGGATGTTGACTGATTAATTGCCTTGTGTGACACTTTCCCTTGTGTTAATTTTTTTTTTTAATTATAGGCGTTTTTAGTCTTTTTCGACAGGAGTTATTTTATGAACTTGTTTTAGATTAGTATTCCGGCAATTAACGACAACACCCTTGTCCCATGTACTACTGTTTCCAAAAAAAGTAAGACAAATTGTCAATTTAAAATTCCCGGGGATTATGGAATTTCATTTTTTTTTCATTTTTAGGTTTCTGGCAGTGTTCTTGATATATGTGTGAAATTCGACGTCAAAATATCCATTAGTGTTTAAATTGCGCTTGGCTTTGTCAGACGCTAAAAAACTGATTCCGGCAATTTTTCAGATGTGTGAATTAATTGAGCAAAGAACTTGCATTAATTTTTTTTTTCGGAAACGTATAGAATGTTGTGAGCATTTCTATAATCGGAAAGAAATGTTTAGAAGTGGTATACACAGTTCAAAGAAGGCACTCTGGTCGACCTTCAACCTCAACCGACGAAGCTAACGTCCAAAAATTAAAGATTTGTTGCTTGCAAACCGTCTATTTACAGTTAGAGACATTACTGCTGATGTTGGAATTTCAAAAGGATCGGTCAATTCCATTTTGGGCCTCAAACGCGTCAAATCTCGATTAGTACCGGAAACACTGAATGCACCGGCTCACACTGCATTGATTCTTCGGGACTTTTCGCCAAAAAATGAAACCCATATAGTTTCACAACCACCTCCTCCGCACCGTGCGACTTCTGGCTATTCCCTAAACTCAAAAGACCACTCCGGGGACACCGTTTTGAGTCGATTGAAGAGATTCAACGTGAATCGCCGCGAGCTTTGACGGCCTTCAGTGTCGAGGACATTTTAGCATGCATTAATGATTCCAAAAAAAAGTTGCCATAAGTGCATTGTGTCCGGAGGAGATTACTTTGAAGACGATGAAATAAATTTGGAAGAATAAAGAAAGAGTTTTTAAAAAAAAAAAAATAATTTATGTTACCTTTTTGGGGCACAGTAGTACCTAATATTGAGCGATTGCTTGCTTTGTGACAACTGGGAACTGTCATACAGATTACGAAGTCCCAATGGGAATAAGATCCCATAACATTCGCATCTTAATTAATAATATGGAATTAGAATGCAGCAAAGGCTGCTTAATTAATATACATATCGCATATTATATATCATATATCCACCGCGAGATGCATGTACTCACTACAATTTGATCAAGGTCCACGCACAGATACAAATTCCCAAAATATTATCTAGCATACTTATAATTTGTTTAAAATAAATAACAGCAAGTGCATTGTGCAAAAGTATAATAAGTGTAATAAAAACTTCAATCAATTTTTTTATGTTCATTTCAATAGATTATGTTCTTTAAAATAGATAACGTAAAAAAAAATATAATCAAATCAGAATCATTTGACATCAATCATTTACTGTACATCCATTTTGTTGAGCGCATTTTAAAAATAGAATATGTTCTTTGCAATAGATAACGTAAACAAAAAATATAATCAAATCAGAATCATTTGACAAGTACATCAATCCTTTACTGTACATCCATTTTGTTGAGCGCCTTTTAAAAATAGAATATGTTCTTTGCAATAGATAACGTAAACAAAAAATATAATCAAATCAGAATCATTTGACAAGTACATCAATCACTTACTGTACATCCATTTTGTTGAGCGCATTTTAAAAATAGAATATGTTCTTTGCAATAGATAACGTAAACAAAAAATATAATCAAATCAGAATCATTTGACAAGTTTTTTGACATAATATATGATTTTCTAGCCTTAAATGAAATTTAATAAAATATCTAACTAATATTTATATATTAGATAGATATTTCTTTTCAACAAATGAATAATGTTTATTTTATTAAAGTTGGATCAATTTCTCTGTTTCATTTTTATATGTAACACTTCAAGAGGGTTAATGACCTTCCAATTATCTTTTTAAGTAAAATTAACACATAATGACATTGACTACAAGAAATGAATTGACAGGCCACGATTTGTATATCTTTACTTTATATATTATATTGTCCATTGGACCACGAATCACACCAGAAAAATAATTCTGAGTATTTTAATTAAATTTTGGTTCCAACAATATTATCTTTTAATTTTAAACTCGGCACTTAATGACTTTAAATAAATTGAGTTGTTCATTTTAAAGTTTTAATGATTTATTCCTTTTAAAATGCTCAAAAATTAAAAATTTGTTAAAAAGAAATCTTAAATTACGGATCTCAACACATATAATATGAAAAGAGTAATTCCAATTAAATATATTTAATCCTAATTTAATTATAAAACAAATGGAGTTTCACATTAGCATTTACTTGTAGTTGTGATTCTCAAAATAGACCAAATGTTTAGTAATATAGTTTTTCAAACAACATTCTAACTGATAAATATATTTTCTGCGATTTTGCTGTAAAATAAAATTTATCAGCAATCTATCAGCAGATTTTAATTTTTTGGAAAGTATTAGAGATATAAAAAAATTTCACTAGCTTCATCTGAGCTTTAAGTATAAACTTTTATTGCAGCATACATTAATACTATTTTAAGATAAATATTTATAGTTCCATCCTTTTCTTATAAAAACAATGATTATTATAAAAGGCTTAATATTAGGTTTCGACTAACAAGTAAGTAAAATTGTCAGGCTACATATTCAACCGTATAATGCAGCAAAGTTTTAAAACAATTACCTTAGTACTGATTATCTATAAGATCAGTAACATATATATATATATACACTCATGTCCATAAATTAAGGATAATGAAGTTCAGGCAAAGAAAGAAACAGAAGCAAAACAAATTTGACTTATTTGTAAAGTCTATTTATTAAACAAAAGGTAAAAAGAGCAAAAAAGATGCTATATGTTTGACATAATTAATAAAAATTGCGATTTTTACTCCCTGGAGCAAATTTAAAAAAGGAACCTATTTACAAAAAACAGTATAACATGGTTAGTATGATGGTTAATATGGAGTATGTCTTCCGGACGATGCAATACAGACCTTACAACGCCTAGGCATGCTGAGTATCAAATTATTAATCTGATCTTGGGGAATATTACACCACTCATCAAGAAATGACCTCAAGAAATGCCCCTCCTGCAATTCGTCGGCCAAGCATATCCCACACATGCTCTATTGGAATCAAGTCCGGTGAGTATGCTGGCCAATCCATACGGGTGATATCCTCCAATTGAAGGCATTCGTCTACAATGTTTGCACGGTGAGGACGGGCGGTGTCATCCATAAACAGAAATTCAGCACCCATGGAGCCCCGAAACAAACATACATGTTGTTCCAGAATGACATCCCGATAGATGTGGCCTGTCATCGTTACACTCTGAACATGCAGGTCAGTTCTGGAACCAAGAATAATTCCTCCCCCAAACGAGCCATCCTGCACCAACGTAACGATGTCATTCAATGGTGTTCTCTTGGTGGTAACGGGTACCTGGCGCTCTCCATATGAAAGTCCGGCGAGAATCAGACTGCAAACTAAATCTGGACTCGTCGGAAAACATCACCAGACCACTGTTGCGTTGTCCACAATGCATGCTCTCTACTCCAGGTTAATCGCAGGCGACAGTGAGTTGCGGTAAGTGGAACACATCTGACAGGCCAACGAGCATATAGACCAATATGCCCTAATCGTCTGTACACGGTCTGCCTTGAAACTGTCGTACCGGTAGCTGAAGAGAGCTGACGAGACAGGTCTGATGCTGTGCTCCGTCTGTTTCTTTTGGCAGTAACTGCTAAATACCGGTCCTCGTTCGGCGTTGTAACTCGGGGGCGACCTGTGTTGTAACATCTACTCACATTACCATCATCTTGGAATCGTTGCCAAAGCCTGGAGATGACACTCTGGGCGATTCAAGTTCCTCGGATACTTCCAGCTGGTTACGTCCACGTTCTAGTCGTCCGATAATTCTACCACGTAAAAATCATCCAAATGCTTCCTTTGTGCCATAACTATGCGGTTATTGCACTGAAAGGCTTTTTTAAAGCGCGTGTGAACAATTTTACTTCTTTGCCACAATTCCTTATATACCCCTCTCTTACACTCTCGTCATTGTGACTTACTATCCGAGCCATCTGGTGGTTTCCTGTAATTTGCATATTCTTCTTCAAGATGTGTGTGATAATTCTACAGGTGAAATTTTTATTTTAGAGTTCAATTTCTGTGTGATTTTGAATTATCCTTAATTTATGGACATATATATATATATATACTAAACAATTACCTTGAACTATTATGCCATTTGATTTTTCTGTAGTTTTAATTGTATTATGTAAATTTAAAATCTTCGATATTTTGGCATTATTAAGCAATTTCGACCGCATAAGAAATTCTTTACAGAAAGATTTAAAAACGATTTAAACTTGTTATCTCTTAGTTTTCGTTTTCTAAATGTTTTGTGTAATATTGTAATAATAGTTGAAAAATAAATGTACAAAAATTAAGAACCATATTTACATACAAAAATAATCGCAAGGGACTTCAAAAAGTTTTAAAAATCTCATTGATTTCGATTCCTGGACATTTTATCGTGCCTTTCTATTTCATCTGTTACAAAAAATGCAGTTATTAAATATTAGTTAATCAGAGTTAGCGCAGGAAGCATGTTATACATCGTATGTTTAACGCTTCAAATTTGATCAGCACTGCTACAGATGGCGTGTTCATGATCTTATCTTGCCCAATGAAAAATTTTATGTCGTAAAGATTTATCGTGTAGATCCCTATCATGTTTGTTAGGTTTCTCCACCTTGTTACCAGTTTGTGAAGGTCAACGTGATGTACACCATACCACTTTAACTTCCATATTTGCTATTGTCTGTAATGATATTAAAAATATAATATGCAAATGTATTTACAGCAAAATATTACGTCAGAAAACAATTTAAAAATTGGTAAAAATACTTCTTATGTAAATCTGACAATTTCTACTCAAGTGGAATATTTTCAGCTGTTATATTCCACTATGCAGTAATTCAATATTAGTTAATGAGAGTTAACACGTGAAGTCTTTTATACTTCATCCCATGTTTAACACTGCAAACAGTCAACACCACAGATGGCGTGTTCACACTCTCTTGCCTAATGGAAGACATTACGGTATAATGATTTATCGTGTAAACATACAGCATACTTGCCAGGTTTCACTATGGGGCTATTTTGTTTGTAAATATGCTATACACTAGACTACTTTAGCTTTCCCATTTGCTTTTATCTATAATAATATCAAAAAGTTGGAAATATGTGTCAAAAAATATGCAAATGTATTTACAGCAATATATTACATCAGATAAAAATGAAAGAAATGTTTTCATGTAAAATCTGCATTTTCAACTCAAGTGGAATACATTACAGCTGCTATACATTTTCCAATAGCAATTTGATGTGGATTTTATAAAAGTAAACCTGAAATCCTATAGACATTACACTATTCAGACACTGATATATTTGAAACACTGTTGAAAAATAATGCTTGAAATTCACTTAGATTTTCAGTATTCTTGGAGACTTTACAGTATGCAATGTTCTATAAATGTTTTTTCCCTTGAATTTTCTACACCTTTAAGCCAACTGACAAAAAACATCGACGCCGTAGAAGTTCCCTAGACATTTCAAACTTATATTTGCAAATTTCTAAAACTGAAAAAGAATTTTTTTTCCTAGACAAAGTTCAGTAACGGAAATATTTTTGTCTGGTATGTACCAATACAGAATACGAAAGCAAAGTTTTTGCAACATTTATTTATTTATTTTTTTCTCTTTCTTCAAAGACGATAGACAGGGAAAATTGTCATGCAATTCTAAACTTTTGCAGGGATTACTGCAAAGTTTCAGAGGAAATATATCTTTTTAAAAATAAGTCAGCATGACAAAGAAAAGGTAATAAATTATTCGACAATTGAACTGTATGTACTATTAGATAAATATATTTCATTCAAATCACAGATGATTAAAACAAATTGTGCTATATTAATAAGGACATGCCGACTTTTAACTTTAAAGAGTTGCTTGAATGTGATACATAAAACTATTTTTAAAGTGTCATATTATAAAAAGTATTATAAAAATGTGTTTAATTTATATAAAAATCCAATTTATCTTTTAAACTTTTAACATGAATGTATGCTACATTAAATTAGTTAGTAAATTATTACACGGAATGTCTGTGGATATTTATTTTCGAATGCGTATGTTCGAATATAATACAATATAATATGAATATTTGAATTTTTAAATTATATTTAAATAATTTAATTTTATATTTGATATTAAAAGTCTTAATAAGTCACGAAATAATTTATTAATCTTAAAAAAAAATAACAAAGATGCTGTCTCAAATTCTTACAGTTCAAAATTTTATTATCAAATTGACAACTTTATTCAAAACTGAAACCAAGATGCATTCAAAAAATTTTGTTATTTAGTTCTCAATTAGAAAATATTTTTTAAACTTTTTCCGAACATTTTTAATGGTTTGATAATATTTTCAATATTTTTTTTTTCTAATGCAGCTGGAAAACATTTAGACATGGACATCTTGAATGCCTTAAGGCTAAAGCTGCACAGACGTTACTCACTTTGCATTACCCAGGGGGAGCGTGTAACTTGATGGTAAGCCAAGGACGCGGAGTAACAATGCCCCCGCAGCGCTCTACGACCGGGACCTACGGCAAAGTGGATTTCGAACCTCTACAAACACCCATGTGCAAAGCCGGGATATATTTTCAATATTAAATATTCAAAATTGAAATTTTAAAAAAGCGCATGGATATCGGAAAGAAAGTATTTAGAATTAATATAAATCTAATAGTTTTATAGATTTTATAAATTTTAATTTATTTTTATTAATAGATCTGTAGAATAATTTTAGTACATTAAAATACTTTGAACGTTATTTAGAAACTTAAATTTAAACAAGATAAAAATCTGGACATATTTGAAGGTACAGTATCCAGACAAACTTAAATTAGAAGACTTAAATTAACAGATTTAAACTTGTGTTGTGTGACAAAATGTTAATCTCTTTCAACTGATGACATGCTTAAGTGGTTAGGAAACAAGTGGATACAAGAAGATATCGATCTTATTAAAAGACTAAGACCGAGACTATCCTCTGAAGATATAGTAATTCTTCCTTCATAATAAAAGTGATATGCTGGTTATTTAAAATCAATTTGAGATAAATCATTAAAAGAGATCGTGAAATGTACACTATAGAAACTTCCATCGTTTCACATGTTCTTCATATTCTAACGATGGAAGTTTCTAGTTTATTTCTTTTAAGTGCAGAGTTAAAAGTCTTTGTCCACAGATTGAAACACATGGCAGTCATTGGAAATATTGTCATCAATTGTTAGTTTCAGTCATCAGTTGTGGAAAATATCTCACAGCCTTTTGTGGGGGGTGGTGTGTCTCTCATCCATGTCCCTTTGAATGCGTTTGGTAACCGAACTAGACATGAGTTTGTCACTACAGCCCAGTCCTGCTTGTCATTAACAAATAAAAGATCCTTTTCAGGCCGCGATCGTGGCTTCCATCTCTGTCTTTTCCTGGCATGCAGGAGGCCTGTCTAGCACTTGCGAATTCAAGACTATTTTACCAAGAGCTTACTTCCCCCTCTTCATGAATCTTCCTTGTTCGGTTTTTTACTGAAAATTTTGGACTTTAATATTGACTGGATTAGGATCAAGCTTGTAATCGCCCTGCCCGAAGGCACATGAGACTATATTGACTGGATATGACTTTTTACAAGGACACCTTTGCCGTATCGGAGTACACAATGTCCTGTGTTCTTCAAGCACTTTTATGGATTTTACACATTTGACAATCTCTGCGCCTGCGCTTTTTTTTTATGAACTGTTCTCCAGACAACTTTTATAACAAAGCTGGTTTTTATTGGGCTACCAGAGGGCTCATGGCTGATATGGCCTCCGTCCCGACGTAGAAAGAAAAACAACTTTTGTAGCTTAGTTTGCTAAAGCTGTTGTTAAAAGGCTGCACAGTCAGGTGGGAAAATTATCATATTTTAAAATAGCGAAAATATATTGAAAATTATCACATTTTAAATTATCGAAAATATATTGAAAATTATCATATTTTAAATTATCGAAAATATATTGAATATTATCATATTTTAAATTATCGAGTATATATTGAAAATTATCATATTTTTTTTTTTTTCAAAAATAGCTATGATTTTAAATTAAAAATCTGACAAATAAAATATTTCTATATATTACTAATTATAAATAAATTATAAATAATCGTTTTAATTATAATAATCGTTTGCAAGGTGATTACTTGTACGAGAAACGTAAAACTAAAAGTTTTCACAAACTTTCTTTACCTTTGATTTTTTAACAACAATAGCGTAACGCTATCCTTTAAAAGTACTCGTTATCTTGTTTAACGGTCCGTTAATAAGCTTTTAACTACCTAGCAGAATATCTCATTCTCACTTCTTATCGCTTCCCCTCAGGCGTTAAGAAGGGGTCTGTTGTTCAACCTATTTGTGCTCAAATAGGCAATTAAAAATGCTTCTTGGAACTTAACTGAATCGTTAATTCCTCGAAATGTACTCACATGCTATATGGATAAGCCAACTTTGAAAAGACAAGTACACTAACTTATTTAGAGGTTATTTTAAGTGAATTTTAAAAGTTCAGAAAAGTGAAAGTTACAAAAAGGCTGGTATATGAAGTTCATGAACATATTCTTCAAATCTATATGAAGACATATTTATAGCTTTAAGAAGGATTTATGGAATTTCAATAGATCATGAAAGCATTTATAAAAGTGTTATTTGAAAGCATTTATCATGGAGCATTTTATAAAATTTGCATGCATAAATTAATAAGTCTGCATGTAACTTATTTAAATGTAAATAAAGTATCTTATTCAAAACACAAGTAATATTAAAAAAATTAAAGCCAATTCCTACTTAGGTCTAAGAAGAAAAATTTTATTTTAGTTACTTTTTATTAAATATTTACAATTAATATAAATATGTATATACATATGACAGAATCACAATATTAAGTGGCAAAATAGAAAGTGAATTTTCTTGCAATTTTTCATTTTCCTTTCTACACTACGTAAAAAAGTAGAAGGACACTTGATATTGTAACAATAATGGAAAAATATTTTATTTTTACTAACATTTTTTATTAGAAACATTTTACAAATATTTTAAAAATACAATTTTAACATCAGAATTATGATATTCTAACATAAAATATTAATGGCAACAAAAATAGATTCTCTTTTTTGAAACTTTGTAAAAAAAGTAGAAGGACAGCATTATAATGAATGAAAAATAGTGATTTTAATAAGGAATGTTCTTCCCATTGGCCTTTATAACTTCAAATATTCGGTTTGGAAGTGAATTGTATAGAAATTGAACTTCTGTTTGACGAAAATTGTCCCACGAGTCATTCAATGCTTCTTGAAGCTGAGTTAGCGAATCAAAGTGCCTTCCATCAGCAAAAACTCGACGAACTAGCATTGCCCAGATGTTTTCCACTATATTAAGGTCAGGACTTTCGGCTGGCCATGGTAAAACATCCACATTATTTGTTAGGAACCAATTTTTTGTCTCCAGTCGCGATGTGAATGGAAGCTCCGTCTTGCTGAAACTTCCACTCTTCACCCCCAAGTCAGAGCCATAAAGAAGAAGCTCGGAATTTAGCACTTGAATGTAGTCAGTATGTTTTTGACTACCATTTAAGAAAACCAGACTTGTCCTTCCTCCATATCCAACAGCCAACCAAACCATTAAACTCTCTCCTCCCATTTGTCGTGTTGAATAGTATTCGTCTTCATTCCCCAGACAATGGCAGTAGTGCTGATATCCGTCTGGACCGTCTAAATTAAATTTCTTTTCATCGGAAAATATCAAGAAGTCCATTCTGTAGTCCAGGACATGTGCTCCCTTAGCCCACGCTAAACGGTTATCAATGTGAGCTTGTGTCCACTTAGGATGATGTTTCCGTTTTTTGAAAATGAATTTTTAGATCTTTTAATATAGTTGTAAACTGTTTGTTTCGTCACATGATTAAGTTCTGCTTGATTTCTTGCCTTTGAAACACTTCCTTTGTTCTTCTTAAGCACACGAACAAGTTTTCTTTCACCACTTGGTGTTAACTTTTTCGTTCTACCAGTCTTCTTTTTCTTTCTATTTTTATAAGGATTTCTGATAAAGTTTGAAACTGTATTGGGGCTCACCTGCAACAATCGAGCAATCTCTCTGACACCTTTACCATCATTTTCATATGCGGAAATTTGGCCTTTTTGAAAATCGTTCAAAGGTATTCCTTTAGGCATTTCTGAGAACGGAGAAACAGCGTAACTTTTAAACAAATTAGATTTTTTTGACAGAAAAGGATAAAACGAAGTACAAAATCACTATTTAACTAAAGAACTACTCACTAAATTAAATATATTAGCAAGTGTCCTACTTCTTTTACGCATCGGAAATTATATATACTAATTTTATTATTAATATTAGTGGTAGATGTTTAATTTTTGCCTAAAATGAAAAAAAAAAAAAAGGGTCATTAAACTAAATCTGCATAAATATCTGGTAGTTAGGAGAAAATAAGAGATATTAATTGGCAAAAACACTATTATTTTTGTTTGCTACTATTTATTCGCTTTCCATTTTTTTCGTTTCTAATTTATGAAGCATGTGGTGGTCTATAATTTCTCATTCTATCCATCTCTTGTAATGCTTCATTATTGCAAGGAACCTTTCCAGTGACTTTCGAGCAGTCCAGTTCTTCAATTAATTAATTAAATTAAATTAATGAATTAATATTTGAAAAACTGTATTAACATCAAGTGTCATCTACAAGTTTAAAAAATGTTTTTGAACTTGAGTGGATGAATAAAAAGCATTTTATTAACGATTGAAAATTTGAACAAGATATATAAATATATATAGGGAGAGTGTGAACTAATAGTAGGAATTGAAAAAGAAAATAGTACTATTTTTAAAAATTACATTTTCTACAAATAATTAAAAAATTAAAAAAAAATTCTATTTTTACGAAATGCTAATATTTAAAAAAAATAACAATAATTTCCAAATTTGTGTATTGTTTTGGACGTCAACAATCTCTTTGCACACAAAAATGCAACAAAAAAATGCAATACGAGACTTTAGAGTTAAATAGTAAACATAATTGGAAAGCATATGGCAAGATTGTATATTAAATTTTATGTATAATTACTTTTTAATTATGTTTCTCTCCCCCTTTTTTGATCACCAAATAATAAAAAATATTAAAAAAAAATAAATAAATAAAATAAAACGAAACGGCCAGAGTTTTATAATTAAATAAAGGAAGAACAATTATATACTTGAGTTTTTATTCATATCACAAGATACCTGACTGAAATACTGGTAAATAAAACAACGAAAAGTTTATAACAAAATGTAACATTTATTATTTCATATATCATTATTCAAGTTGTAATAAATTATTCGAATCAATAAAATTTCTGCAATTCAGCCATTTATAAAGTAAATTTATTACCATTTCTTTGAGTGTAGTAAAATAAAAAAAAAATGCAAGTTTTGTTGAGTAAGTAAAATTTTTAACTCGTTAAAAATAAAACTTACAGAAATGATATTCTTTGAGAAAAAAAAATATATGCTAGATATTTCAATATTTTACGTAATTTACTCAATAATAATTAGTAGCTGTCACTCATTTTATTTTTACTATTTCTTTGTTAATTATAAAAGTTTTAAAATTTGTATACATATTCAAGAAAAAGTGTTTATTTTCTGCTAGAAAAATATACATATATTTTTAAACATTATTTTGAAATAAAAAAATTATTTTTCTTTCGCTTCTCAGTCAATGTACTCTCAAATTATAAAGCACGAGTCAACGTAATACAACAAATTGATTAATTAATGAGTGATGGTTTTTTTTCACAAAATATTTATAAATTCAAGTTTTATTTAAAAATAAATCTATTTATTTTTCAGAAACACCCATGCGAAGTTAAGAAATATTATTTCTATTATGATTATAATCCATCTCCTCTTAAACATATAATTTAAATTCATGAAACATCATGGATACTAAGTTTAAAAATGAAAAACATGACGTATTTTATCACAAACTCCCATTCCTAACATAAAAACCCATAATCAAAATTTTATGTATAAGTAACATTTCTCGCCAGCCTTGTTTTTAATAAGAAGCATATTTTCTGAAAACTGAAGCAATTTGCAAAAAACAATTTTAAAAATGTTCATGTCTGTACTTTTAAATCTTCTGCGGAAATGTTTTCATATCTTGTAAGATACTAGATTTTAACTAGTGAACAACATGCAATGCTCATTTAGTACTTAGGTTTTGTAAAAAGAAAATAATTTACATATATTTCTATCTGTATATATATATATATTACTTTTTCATGGATATCTTTAATAAAGCATAGTATTTAAAAGTCGTTATTGGTTTTTCAATATCGAGATTCAACAATACAAAGGAAAAATCATATTTAGATATGGAACAAAATAATAATTCAAAAAAAGTTTTCTGAAGCTTATACATGTACAATTGTAGTTTATTCTTTATGATAATTTCCGTAATTGAAAATGAAAAATTAGCTTTTAGAAGCTACAATATAATTAAATACGATTCATTATATACTTTATTTCTAATGAAATATTCACTGATTTTGAGTATTTTATATTTTCAAATATTCAAGTTTGAATATAAATATAATTCAAATAAATATATTTCAAATACACAATTTTCAATAATTATAAATTCTCAAGCGATTTCATAATTTAGTTGTTGATTTTTTTTAACTTGCGTAGCTAACAACTTAGTTAACTAATTAATAATTTCGAAATATTTTTAATTATAAATGACGAATACAATTTTAATTTATCATAATATATTTCCAGTAACTATATAGATAATTTCAAAAACACTCGAATTTCAGTAATTAAGCAGTATAGGTTAATAGCGATAGAATTTTTGTTATTTTTATTATATGTAAATGTTTGATTAAATGATAAATTTCAGAGAACTGAAATCATTGCATTTTCTTTCAAAATGTCATTTAATTTGAGGTAAATTAGGTTTTACGGCGGAACGCAGTTTAGTGGGAAACTCAGAATTATATGTGCTGGTATATATGGGATTATTTATGCTAGAATCAAAGTTTATAGACTAAAGGAGAGGACAATTCGAATTAGAAAATTAAGAATAGGAAAAATAAATCAGGTGAAAATAGAAACGAAAATGATATTTTTAGTAATTGCATAATTCATAAAAAAAAAATGTAACGCTATGAAATGAGGGATGGAGACCTGTCTTACCTTATAGTGTTTGAACTAAACGAAATCTTTAAATTTAAATCCTTAAAATTGGGTTGGTCTTTTGGTTATTTTATTATCCTATGAGATTATCCAAATTATCGAGGGAGTTTCAGAAGAACTTTCAAATTAATATGGACACATTAAGGATATAGTATTAAAAAGTTTAAATTATGGACGGATAAATTCCGACAAAAGTTCTTGAACATGCCAAACTACCCAAAAATACATGGGCATATCGCGTGCGAATTACAAAACTACATTGGTGAATGGTTAAGCAGTACTAATGTACAAGATTTTGAGAGTCTTAGAGAATTGATTATAATAAAATGGCGTTGAATTTGAAATGGCGTTGTAACAAAGAAACATTGTAAGGAATAGTAATATAATAATAATAATAGTATTGAAACATTTGTTCCTGTTGTAACAAAGAAACATTATGTGGACAAGTGAATGAAAATAGTTAAATTGTCAGTATTAGAGGATAAATTGTACGAAAATTGTTTGTAAATGTACAAAACGAAAGTAATTTGGCTAAATACAAAAACGGAAATTAAAATATATACTACGAAAAAAATACGACTTCAGGTCTAGACCAAAATCACAGTTGAAGGAATCAATAGCGTACGATAGAAAAAAATCCCAGTTTCAGTAACGAACGATTTTCAATAGGAAGTAATAATAATAAATATAGTAGTCAGACAGAATGGCGGTGTCCAATGAAGAGAGATAGCAGGAGATGCTTCGTTGTTCATTTCGCTAGAACGTGTTCCAGACAAAAATAAATTTGATCAAATTAGAGAACAGGGTGTTAACAGACGAGGTCAAGGAATTGAACGAAATGAAGGAAGCAATGTGTAGGAAAGTGATTACAACTTGTTGACGTCTAGTGAAGGCGAAATGAGTGACTTCTTGACTGCTTTCAAAAGATTTGTTACGAGGTATGCTGAGAAGACAGTAAGTCTAACGTGTTTAATTCAAGAGGTAAAAGACTTTAAAAGGACATATAACTAGAAAATTACTTTCGAGATATCAAGGGTAATCTAACAAACAGACCTGTAGTCCTTCATTACCAGCCCGAAGCATTTACTGTGGTACACACCAAGGTATGACTCAGTTATACTGCTACAAACTGAAACAGATAGTTATTGGAATCTGGTATACGCTATCAGTAAGAATGCAAAGCCGGTTGAAAAAAAGAATTATCATTCCAGTATATTAGGATTTGTAGTAATAGAGTGCATTTTGAATAGACTTCTACAATTCTTGCTCAGAATAAAATTTATTGTCATCTACCTTACCTTAGTCTATATTAACGCAAAGAAATCAACAAATCATCAAATCCAGATAGACTAACCTCATTCAAGAGTACGAGTTTGATGTAAAGCACAGACCAGACGTAAAGATTTTTCATGTTGATGATATAACTTTGTTTTCCTTAGAAGCCGTGCTAAAGGTTTAAGTAAATATTAAGAGCGATTGGTTTGTCAGGATAACCGAATGTAAGCTAACATTTTTAAATTCTGTCGTCAACGATAGATGAGAAGTAAGTACAGGCTTAATAACTGATATATTCTAAGAGGCTAGCAATGGAGAACAATTAAGTTTGTTTACGACTAGAACCGTGGCTCTTTTGAAGAAAAAAATTTATCTACAAAAAAAAAAAAAGTATTTTGTGTAATTATTTCTGTGTTTGAAATTTATTTCTGTGTTGTTATTTTTTTTTTCTAAAAGAGAACAAAATGAAAAATACGAAACAGCAATATATGATATCCTAACCCATTATTACCACGCCGTGCATACTCACCTCGATGCAACATTTCCTGCAAGCGGAAAACCTTTCTTGGCGTAACACCTAACACCTAACATTTCACAATTTAGATTTCTTCACCTAAAATTTCCCGTTTAAAATCGTCAGTGAAGATACTGGAATATTTGATATCGAGGATCAAAATAAGAAGATAAATAACAGTTAAGCAGGAATCCAGTTTTTTGCTGTAATAAAATTTTGTTTATTCCTGGTCTCACTTCGCAGACCTATATTCGTGACTTTCACCTACTCAAAGTCATTTCAGACCCCATGCTGCATTGCAATTTTGTTTGATTTGATTCGTATTAATACCGAGTTTTTTTAGTTTAAATATTCTCTCACTGTGTAAATATATATATACTGATATCATTATTATTTAGATATCAAGATGTTTACTAAATATCTCAGTAACGAGGTGACTATATTTGGCCATGTTTAGCACTGTCAGCCCTTTTGCTGAGATTTGAAATATAGCTTGTCATAATAAGCAACAAATAATATAAAAGAAATTATAAAAGTAATTATTTATAAAAGAATTTCTAATGAAAATGTCGACTAGTCATATCTCTTACATTGGAAAACAGTTATGGTTTGATTTCATACTTTACTTAACAGACATGACTTTTATCAATATTTTCCAATGTTGTTACTTTTAAATAAGTATTTAATCGCATGAACAGAATAATTAACCCTTAGAGGACTGGTAGAAAAGTATTATTTCATAAATAAACATTGTAGACAAATCAAAATAATTGCTTTTCATATTGATATAATAGGTTAGAATGATTATTTGAGCCAGATAAACCACTGCAAATGATATATATATATATATATAATATCCACATTACAAAAACGACATTAAAAAATTAAATCAAACAGTCTTTATTTCATATTGACTCATTGCACCCAGTAAAGTTAAAGGCAATAAAAACATTATAATCTTTGTCTGAAAAAGAATCAGCGCTCACTATAAAAATTTTTATCACATGATGAAATAAAGCGTCGTTTTCCCCTGAATGTAAAAAATAATCCTCAGAGAATATTCAGTTTTCTTAAGAAAAAAAAAAAAGGATTTTGAAGACAGTAAGGAAAACCGATGAGACATTATTGCCGTATATATATTTTTGGTTTTTATTCAAGCCAAATAAAACAGAAAGTTCTTTTATCTCTACTGATACTGGAAGAATCGGGAAAAAGAGGAAGAAAAATTAAAATTCTACGTCGTAAAATGTTCCCGCCGGAGTCCTGTAAGAGATACTGGGGGGACACTGACTTTACGACGTAAACTTTTCCAAAATATCCCAGTTGTAAAGCTGACAACGCTGAAAGGCTTCGGCACGCTGAGCTGTAAAAATCCTTTTTAGTGGGCACAATCACTCCATTTTAGAGAAGAGCGAACAACCAGGGGGGATAAGACTTACTGAGGATTTTACGACTGCTTCTTCCCTATGTTATAGACTTTCACCAAGCAGAAATCGCAAGTCGCGTGGAAAATTTTTGTTTGGCTTATTTTGCGTTTATTTGTAAGAAGATAATTTAAAATGATATTTCGGCCTGAAGTCGAGGCATGAGATAATTTAGTTAAAAAAAAAAAAAGGTTGCATCCGTTTAAAGAGATTTCCTGATAAACAATTGTTAAAATGAGTTGGGAGTTATTTGTTCATGTTGCCATAAACGGTTTTATCGCTTGAAAATCCATTTATTTAATGTCTGAAGTATAGTTTGGTTAGTTTGTAAAATTTCCATGATAAAAGTATAATTCTATGTTCTGTTTTATGATGTATATAATAGAAAAGGATTTACATTGAATCTCAAATAAGAATGATAATATTCCTCTGTCAATTTTTGCTTTTTTAACAATAAAATAAACAAGTAATATATAAAAAAACAATTAAGTGAATTCCTACTTTTTTCACTATATTGCAGAAAGTCCTTTCTAAATAAAGTTGAAATTTTCCTCTTACATCTGGCGCCATCTATTGGTACATCCATTCAACTTAAATCTAAAAAAAAAAAAAATTAATTAATTAAATTTAATGAATGAATTAATATTTGAAAAAACTGTATTAACATCATGTATCATCCACTACAAGTTCAAAAAAATGTGTTTGAACTTGAGTGGACTAATAAAAGTGTTTTATTAACGATTAAATATTTGAACATGATATATATATATATATATAGCGAGAGTGTGCACTAATAGTAGGGAATTGTAAAAACGACATTAATTGATTAAATATTTTAGTTAAACTAGTTGCAAATTGACAATTTTTTCATATAGATATAATTAACGTTTATTTATTATGCACATCATTTTAGGTCATCATTTTTTTTAAAGGCACCCATTTTTCAACGTTTTATTCAATAAAATAAGAAATTTTAATAAAATGTTTTATGTGAAATGTAGATTTATATTAAAAAAACACTTCACACTTTCGTAATATCTCTTTATAAAACTAAAATAAAATAAGTACGAAATGAAATTTTTGATTTCGTGTTTAGCCGTTTTGTTAGAAAGCTATGTAATACTTCGTTGTTTACTCTCGAACAGAGACACTTGACTAAATAATAAATTACAAAGATA
Source organism: Caerostris extrusa (assembly GCA_021605095.1). NCBI lineage: Eukaryota > Metazoa > Arthropoda > Arachnida > Araneae > Araneidae > Caerostris > Caerostris extrusa. Next base: position 84,115 of record BPLR01003363.1, read on the forward strand.
TATTTCGAGACTTGTTAATCTCCTTTACTTGAAAGAAAAAGTTATAAAAAAAATCTCAAATTTTTATTCAATGGCGAAGAGCTGCTTCAAAAATTTATGCTATTAATGAGACAATGAATATATTATACGAGCCAACTATGAAATTAATAAATCTTTCTTGTTATTTATTGCTAGATATAATTTCTTTTTTCAACTTAAAAAGAAATATTTTTCATAAATATTTTTAACAAATATCTTATGTTCTGCATGCATCAAATATAGACAAATATTTAGATATCCCTTCAAAGAATAAATTAATACATGTAGCTATAAGAGATAACTTTAAGCATAAGGAAAGCTTGCATCATTTATAATTCACCAACCTACATTAAAAAAAAAATAAGTTTCAAAAAAAAATATGCATTTAAAAATAATAAAAGCTTCATGAGTACGTTTTATCCGTTTCTTACTTGTTCTATTTTAATTATAACTATTATATATTAATCTGCATACAATAACATTATTAGTAAAATATATTAAAACTTAGAAGAAAAACGTATTGATATAAGACTTTTAATATAATTATATTGATATTAAAAGTATTTTTATATTTTTTATTTAAAAGTCTATTTTATTGATATAAGACTTTTAATATAATTTTTTCATGAAACAGTTTTCATTTTAATCATCTTCTTTAATACAAAAGATGTACCACACTTTTAAAAACTCGTTCTACTTAAATAACACCAAAATCTTTCCTCAACAACCAACCGTGCTTTTTTATTTAAAAAAAAAAAAAAATGAAGAAAGAAACGACCTTTGCCCTACCACGCACAACATAATAGTCTAACACCCATCTTGATAAAACTTGTTTCTTAAAGAGTAAGTACATAGAGTCCATCCATCTAACTTGGCATTCTACTAAATCCTCCACAAACCTCTCTATCATCAGGAGGATTTATCTTAGGCTAATCCCTTCCCATGGTAGACACTATTTTCCCTTAGCCTTTCCTTTTGACTGGGACATCTTGAAGAATATACGATGTCCACACGTGTGTATGTGTGTGAGTGTTAGGGAGGAAGCTTTCAAAAGGTTGGGAGATTCTTCGTGTAAGAAGCTTTTTCCTTCACTGGATTGCGATGCAGAAGTCTACGAGTTTTGCTGCATTTGTACCCAGTGGATTTCTGTTTTCTTTCCCAGTTCTCTTGGGGATAGCACCTGAAATTGTGTTTGATTTCGTGGAAGATAGATAGCGCTTTCTTAAAAACATACATCAGATATGTTTTTGTACATACATATAAAGACATGGGGCTTAGTTTATATTCGCGAAGATGTGTTTTGCAATTCAATTTAGACGAAGTAAATGAGATTGTTTTTTATGTATATGTTAGAATTTTAAAATAAAATGACATTGAATAACTTGAGTTGCCTTAGAAGAATTGTAGTTGAGAAAAGTATTTTGATGCTGAATTTTACTAGAATTATACCTAGAAAAAGTTTTATATTTTCAAAACTAGATGGTGAATAAAATTATTAGAGTTTTTATAAATGTTTAAATAAATTATTAGTGTAATAGATGAATCTGCAACAAATATCAAATTGTAAAATCTACGAAGTTTGAAATATAAAACTGAATTGTTTCATTTTTAAAATAACTCAAATTTTAAAGAAATATATTTGAGCTGTCATTATTTACAATGTCAAATTGTAGAATATGTTATGGCATTTACCTTATAACTATTACTCATTAATAGTCCCTTTGAGTATGTTTTATCTGTTTCTTATTTGTTCTATTTTAATTATAACTATAAATACTAAATCTGTATGCAATAAATTTATTACGAAAAATATATTAAAAATCAAATTAGAACAAGTATTGATATATGATTTGTAATAGCTTTCATGGAAACGTTTTCATTTTTACCTTCTTTAATATAAAAGATCTACCACACTTCTAAAAACTCACCGAAAAACTTTTCTCAACAACAAATCGTGCTTTCCTTTAAAAAAATAAAAAATCAAGAAAAAGAAACGACCTTGCCCTACCACGCACAACATAATAGTCTAACACCCATCTTGATAAAACTTGTTTCTTAAAGAGTAAGTACATAGAGTCCATCCATCTAACTTGGCATTCTACTAAATCCTCCACAAACCTACTCTATCATCAGGAGGATTTATCTTAGGCTAATCCTTCCCATGGTGGACACTATTTTCCCTAGCCTTTGGACTGGGACATCTTGAAAGAATATACGATGTCCACACGTGTGTATGTGTGTGTGTGAGTGTTAGGGAGGGAAGCTTTTCAAAAGGTTGGGAGATTCTTCATATAAGGAGCTTTACTTCACTGGATTGCGATGCAAAAGTCTGAGTTTGCTGCATTTGTACCCAGTGGATTTCTGTTTTCTTTCCCAGTTCTCTTGGGGATAGCACCTGAAATTGTGTTTGATTTCGTGGAAGATAGATAGCGCTTTCTTAAAACATACATCAGATATGTTTTGTACATATATTTAAAGACATGGGGCTTAGTTTATATTCACTGAAGATGTGTTTTGCAATTCAATTTAGATGAAGTAAATGAGATAAATTTTTTTTATGTAGTGTATGTTAGAATTTTAAAAATAAAAATGACGTTGAATAACTTGAGTTGCTTTGAGAAGGAATGTAGTGAGAAAAAGTATTTTTTATGCTGAATTTTACTAGAATTATACCTAGCGAAAGTTTTATATTTTCGAAATTAGATTGTGAATAAAATTATTAAATTTTTTTTATAAATGTTTTAGATACTAGTGTAATAGTTGAATCTGCAACAAATATTTAAATTGCAAAAACTGCAAGATTTGAAATATAAAATTGAACAGATCACCTATAAAATAAATCAAATTTTAAGAAGTGTATTCAGATCTAAATATTTGCAATGTTAAATTTCTGCAATAAGTTAAACATTAGCTATAAATCATTAATATTACATTCATGTTCAAAATCATTTGAAAATTTATCTTAAACAAAGTTATTTAAATAGAGATTATATTTTTTTTCTTATTTATAAGTAATTTGGCATTCAGTATTTAACCCCTTGAAACTCATAAGCTTGAACTTCAAGATGACTACATCAACTAATCTCACCCCCCTGATCTATGCTTTATAAATGATTCATGGAAACTATCAACGTGAGGGGAAGTAGGCACATTTTGGCACACTCTGCTATTATAAATTACGTTATCCTGAATTAAAAGCATGCATTCTGCCTTAATAGTCACAAATCAATAGCCAACGACATAAACCACTAAACCATGTTAATGAAAACGAGAAAATGTCTTAAAATGAATTTTATTTATTAAAAAAGAGTATGATTTGGATGTTAAATATCCTACTTTTAGTAAAAATATAGTTATGTTATAATGTAAAGCTGTTTGACTATATTTTTTATTCCCGTTTCAGTTTTGGTTTGATTTCTCACTTAGAAGTTTAACATTATGACTAAAGAAGTTTTAAATTTATATATAAATAGCAATCAGTATTAAAGCATATATATTTTAAGAATTGTCTAATCAATGTTGATAGAAATAAAGTTTAAACGAAATAAAACTGTTAAACTTATTAATAATATCAGGAATATCGTTTAAAGTAAAAATATAATGTTTGGTTTTAATTTATGATATCAAGTATTTTTCACTAATTAATAATACTAAGCAATAACTGAGTTTGACAAAAGAATATCTTTGTAAGGATTTAAATTAAGAGTTCCATAATTAAGAGCCGTGTTTCACAAACAATTAACATGTCACTCCATTTAAAAGAAATATTGGTTTTGGACCACGCTCAAAATTTTTGGCAGACACAAACAAAGCATAAAATAATTCTCCAATCCCTTTGAATTTAAGAACTTTTTTTAGAAGAATGTTTCTAGATTTAACACGACTTTTCTTATTTTGCTTTTGAGAATAAGCAATTAATTTATTTAATAGTATAATTAATTTTAATAGCACACACACATACAACACGCATATATATATATATATATATATATATATATATATATATATATATATATATATATACTATATATATATATATATATATTAATAGAGGTAGGAGAAGAACTAAAATAAATGCAGCCTTAATTATTGCCTTAACTCTAGTACGAAGTTTTCTCGAATAAATTGCTGTTTGGGCAATATTGTTGTCGTCCTAACAAAATGAAAATCATTATTGCTGAGGGGTAAATTGATTTCCAATAAGTTTGTTATTTTTACCTCTGCCCCTAGAACTCTTAACATACAATACTTACACTGCGATGTTTTATGTATTCAGTAAAAACTCTAGCAAGTTATTAAAAGAATATTAGTAAATGCTTGTCAATTCAACTTTAAGGTAAACAATTAATAATATATTTTATTAAAAAATCAATTAATTTATTAAAATATGGATTGTAAAATTAACTTTACTTCACTAAATTAATTTCACTTTTGAATTGTAAGTAATGCATTCTTTTAAAAACATTTACGTAATTAAACCGGATGAAACAAAAAAATTTCACAGTATTTCAAAATTTTAAATTCTTTACATATTTAATTTGCAGATTATCATTTAATATTGTGTCGAAAATTTAAAAAAAAAAAAAAAAAAAAATCTAAGGAATAAATTGTGTATCTTGTTTATAACATTACGCTTTTTCTAGATAAAAAAATTTTAACATGTTAAAAAGTTAAAAAAATAAATAAAAAAGAATAACCAACAACATAAATAAAAGTTAATAACATAAATAACCATTACTTTCATGGTTATGTGAATTAATCTAATTTTTCACAGGTTATTATAGAAAATTTTAAATGATCAACTTTTTAAAGAATATTATAAATTTAAAATTATATAGATAATGCAAACCTTTATAAAAGAAACATTTAAAAATAATTTCATTCATATATGAATGTGTATCATAGAAAGGTGCATGAACAAAATTATTTACTCTTTATGAATATTAAATTCAGAAATCGGATATATTAATTTTGTAAATTACTGAGAACTCTGTCGTGATATTTTAAATGAAGATACCTATTTAAACTCATAGCATTTTTATCTTTAATAAATTACTTGGAATTATAAATATTTTATGAGTAACTAATTACTTAAATGATTAAATTCTAAAATAATTATTTAGAGACGTTTGTCTATATCAATAAGTTTCATAAAATGTTACTTTAACAGAAATTAATTCTTCTGATACAAGTATTTTTCAGATATTAAGAATTAAAATCCCCCTTTCTTTCCTATTAAATGCGAATATTTGAGAATAAAAAATGAAGATAATACGATATTCATCATTTTAGTATGTACTGTAAAAAGAATGGAATTTCATTAAAGCTTTTCACATTTTTTTTTTCTTTTGTTGGAACTCTATTATACAAAAAAGAACAATAAAATGAATAATACTTTTTATCCCCTCACTAAAACAAAAAGAATTTCCTACTAACTAGCAATCGGTTCATTTTTAAAAATACTTTCGCAAATGACAAATAGTAAAATCAAGACATATTGAATAAATACATAAAATAACAATCCAGTAAATCGAACTATCGTTGTGACAGAGTGCTTTTTGTTTGCCCAAAATTCATTGAAAAAGAAGCCATTACATTGCGTTGAAACTAAAACACTCTAGGACAAATTTTTCCATTTTTTTTTTTTTTTAAATTTTTCTTTTTATTACTCTTTCATTTCACCATCACTAATTTCAAAACAACGTCTTTATAATCGAATTCAATTGAAATAACATATTTTTCGAAGAAAACTTCGCTTTTAATTTGCTTTCTGATTCTTCAGTTATTTTCTCATTCTAGCTGAAGAGAATTATTACCCCTGCAGGACCAAAATGTACACTGATTTAAACAGAAGAACTAAAAAAAATAAAAAAAAATCGAGCAAATAAATAGAACGGTCTTTTCTGGTACTGCAGCATCATTATGAAGTAGTTATTGAAATTCAGGAAATTGTTTTTTGATTACGATAGCGTGCCGTCTGTTTGTTTTTTTTTTGGTTGTCTTGCTCCGATATAAATTTTCTTTTCCCTCACTGCAATATTGATTAGGCCATCTCTGATGCCTGGGGACATGTAAGAGATTAGGTGGGTGGCGATAGCGACTGCTTTTTACAGCTTCCACTCTTCATCTATGTGATAAGAGGTGGCTTTCTTTTTACTCACTCTCCTGAATTACGATTTTTGATGAAGGGAGTACATTGGCTGGGAGACATTAATTATTTGGCACGCTTGGAAAAGGGATAAAACCACTGCGGAATACTTTTGCGCTTATTTTTTATCAGCTTTAATTAATATCTCATTTGAATAAGGAATTAAAAGACGTAATTAGCTATTAATAATAAGATAAGTATTTATCTACTTCATAAAAATTATTTATTTATCATTAAAAATGCAGTTCCATTGACAAACAAGCCAAACCAAATCTATGTTTAAGCCGAATGAAAAGGTTCTAAATCCTACAAACAATCCAAGTCATGCCAAATACCAACAAACATTAATTATTTGACACCTTGGAAAAGGGATAAAAACCAAACTTTGTGCTTATTTTTTTATTTTTATAATTAATATCTCATTTTGAATAAGAAATTAAAAAAGACGTAATTAGCTATTAATAATAAGAATATTAACGCAGCATTAAAAATCTGTTGAACAGCCAAAACCAAAAATGTGCAAATCTTTGAGCAGAATGTGTTTCATTTGATGCAAGCTACTATTTTGATGAAGGGAGTACTTTAGTACGAAACATTAATTATTTTGGTACGTCTTGGAAAAGGGATAAAACCACTCCGGAAAACTCTGGCTTATTTTTTTGCAGCTTTAATTAATATCTCATTTGAATAAGAAATTAAAAAAATATATAATTAGCTGTTAATAATGATATAAGTATGTCTCTACATCTTACAAATTATTTATCATTAATGCAGCATTAAAAGCTGTCTGTTAATTGAGGAATTCAGTTCCAAATCGGACAAACCAAACGTTCCATATTTAAGCCGAATGTGCAAATCTGTTGAATAGAGTGTTTGGTTTGAGGAGGAGGTGCAAGTTGTTAAATTCCCAAATGCTTTTTGATATTAATTTCATATCGCGGTTGATATCATATCGGTCGGATAAAATGTTTCATCAATCATGTACCAACTATGTCAGTATTCAGTGTCTTTAGAGGAAATATATTAAAAACTTTTTTCCCCGCCTATAATCAACCAACTATACATTAAATACCTACGAATGTCGTGGTATGGATTTTAAACCATTACAAATAACGTGTAGACTGTCGTTTTGGGAAGTTCCTTAAACATTAGTTTCATAAAACCATACCCTAAAATACATTTTACAAAATAAATAAATGCACTTTGTGATTGAAGAAAATAAACAATTTTCTGATCCCATAGAAACATCTATAACAATTCTGACTTTGCCAGGAAACCCACTTTTTGCAAAAATGTACATGATGATACATCTTTATTTGCTAGAAAATAAAAGGCAGATGATTAATTTATACATAAACATTAAATAAAAATTTTATCAAATTATTAAAAATTAAATTGATAATTTTTTTAAAAAATAATTAAATTGTTAATTAATTATATTACTGATCAACATATTAATCTTTTAGGTAAATACGACGACTACAAATCGTTTGAAAAGTAGTCTCTTTTGTTATATTTCTAAAATCATTATCATTTATTATTTTCGATTTCATTATCTGAAAATTATAATATTTCCTAATATATCATTTACATAATATATTTTTTAATAACTTAATATCTGAATTTCTTTATTATAATATTTCTTAATAACTTAATATCTTAATTTCTTTATTATAATATTTATTAATAACTTAATATCAATTTTCTATTATAACATTTTTTTCATAAAACAATCTTTAAAATGTACAAAAAATGTTTAATTAGCTTTATGCCATGGGTATAAACACTGAACCAGATTGATATGTATGGTACGTCAATGAACAGGTCGAAACATGTGGTGATTATATAAATTCTTTTATTTTTTCGAGTAGAAAATAATGCCTGTTTGTTATACTACGCTGAGGATGACATTCAGGATATTACGGCACATAAAATAATTAAAAAGGTAGAATAGTTATTTAGTTAAAAAAGGCATTTTCTTTAAGTACTTGTAAATTGCTTATTTTTGATAAGTGTATCAATTTAAGGCAATGTTATTACGAAACTCAAATTATGTGGAAAACGTGGAGGAGGGATATAAAGAGTTACGTTAATTTCTTTTTGTAACATCAATTAAAATGAACAATAAAAGTTACTAAAAGAAGTAATTTATTACAGTGATAAGTTAACTAGTTTCTATAATCGAATAACTAATAGATCAATTAAACAACAACAACAAAAAAAAAAAACCTAACGAAGTTTCGTGAAAGGAGTTATAGGTTTAATTATGATTAGTCCAAGTTATGTAACAATTATTTAATGATGTTTAAATTACTTAAGTACGAACATTAAATTAGTTACAAAAGAGAAAATGAAAGATGTTCAGAAAGTTCCTAGACATTGCTGAAAGAGTTCTTTTGATTCATAAAGCTCTTTTTAAGCACGGCAATAGCTTTTGCCACATATACAAAAAAGAGCGGTTAAAATTTCCATCGAAAGAAGTGGTTATAGTTTAATCATTTTAGCGTATAACTTCTCAATTGAGTATTTCAGTTTAAAACTTGAAACTAAAATCTTATTCTGTAAATGCCTATAAAAGGCATGGTAAATATATAAGCATGGTATTCCATTGAGGGGGCCTGAATGGTCGAGTGGCTAACGCTCGGTACCACAGGTTTCGGTTTCGAGTCCCGGAAGTGCCATGGGTGTTCTTAGTGGTTCGGAATCCACTTTAAACCGTAGGCCCCGGTTCTAACATGAAGATGTAGGTGATGCGGTGGTATTATTACTCCGCTTCCGTGGCTTATCTTCAAGCTACATTGGGTAGTTATAATAAGAAACATCGGTTCAGCCCTTGTTTATGGCATAAAAGACAACTATCTAAGTATTTGACAGCTGCATTAGAACAAAAAAAAAAATTTTTCTATTGTGGGTGTGCATTTTACTGGTACTTGCTGTGGATATATACACTCTAAAACAGCAGTTGGAACAAAATGAATGATTATATCAAGCCTCTAAAAAATTCTGAAAGTTTTAAATTTTACATTTGTTCGAAAAGTCGTCAAGAACTTAAGAAAAGTTCTCAATTTTGACAAATTACAATAAATCTGTTACGACAGTATAATTTAATTCTTGTTTATTTCAATTCTAATCCTAATTATTTCAAATTACTAAGAAATTAACATTGAAATTTAATATCATTTCATTGTCTTTAATTTTTGATATACTTTGGAATTACTGTTGTGTTTCTTTTCAAAAATTTTGTTTTGATTATTTGCTTTACAAATTTTGATGAGTTATTTCTAATGAAAAGTTTACATTGGTTGTTTTTAAGCGCTTGGATGAGAAATTAACCTAGTAAAGACATTATATTAACAATACAGTCATGTCGTTTACCCTATTCATGGTTTAGTGCAGGTGTGCACTACTTATTAAAAAAGAGGACGAATGTTTCATCGTGTAGCTTAAGGCACATGTGAGTATTTATTTCTGTATTTGAGAAAACAAGCGTATATATCGATGCACATCAATACAGATTCCCAGATTCTCTTTCGATTTCCCCCTTATAGAAACACGAGGCAATTAGGAATTTCTTTTTCATCCTTGGCAAAATAGGAAATTCATTTTTTAGAACCAAACTAGTTGTAGCTGCTAAAGTTACGCATTCTTCTTTTCCCATCTCAAAAATACAAGAGTTTGTGGACCTAATATGATAGTGTTGTTTGTAAAATAAGATAATGCCCAACAATAGCAACAAGATTTTCGAATTAGATTATTTATATGGATGAGGACATGACATTTGAGTTGAAGAAATTATGTGTTTTATTGCATTATTATTCTGAAATGGTACTACCAATAAAATAACAGAGTGATATGTAGAATTCGAATAGGGCTTACCGTTGTTTAATAAAAAAGATTTCTTTTTGACCTACCCCATTTTTAGATTATTGTCCATTTGCTTACATATAATCCTTCAAGATTACATTTTTCTCTATGGGATGAAATGTTCATATAGAAATATCATAAATCGAGAAATCTTATATGTTTTTTTTTAAATATTTTTATATGTTTTTATATGAAACTTATGTTCTGATTTTTCTTTGAGAATTTTACTATTGATTTTTTTATAAATAAAATTCATCTTAATCATATCATACTTCTATATTATAAATTCGTGATGATATATTCAGCTAATCATAATAAATAATCATAATTAACATTCTACAAATCAATTTTTTAAAACTGAATAAAACGTGCAAAAATCACATCTTTCAGATTAAATAATTTTTAATTTTAGGCTAATTATTATAAATAATTTTTAAAGTTTCTACAAGTTACAATTTCTAGAAGTTGATGTAGAAATAATTAACTACATACAGAATAAGAAAAATAATTCTTGATGTTTAATTGTTTCTGTTGTTTCAAGCGAATATAATAAGCCATCATTTAGATTGAATTCCATGTAATTTTTTTTCTAAAATAATTTTTTCAAAAAAACATTTTGTAAACTAGAAAGATTTTTAATTATTTAAATATGCAAAGAGAAATGTATTTATATTGATAAATTTTCATTGAAACTGTAAATTAGTCTACGACAAATTTTAATATCTGAAGTAATATTTTTCTTAACTATTTTAGAATATGAAGAATAATTTATAAAATACTTTCTGCCCTTAATGACTAGAAATTTTAATTTTAATAAATTTAAGAATTAAGAAAAATAAATTAAGAAATTTCTCTCTCTGTCTCTCTCTTCTCTATATATATATATAAATCATGTGGTATCATATATATATATATATATATATATGTCATGTGGATTCATATTTAAGTCAAAATAACTTTCAGATCTTTACGTTTAATTCCAAAATTGCGTTGCAATTTTCATAACAGGACCAGCATTACTAAAAGTCATTTTGTACAAACAAACCCCAAAAAACAACACATAAAATAATAAAATTTTTAGTGTATTTTACGCACTTATATTTTCCTGGTAAAAAACAAATCTTATATCGTTTTTCAGATGCGTCAGGCATTTTTAAAAGATATTCACTCAAAAGGTTTTTTTTTCAACGTGTAAGTTTTAGCATTCGGAAAGTATTGCGAAAATAAACGAATTTCAATATTTTAAATTGTCAGGCATGTCAATGGTTTATTGAGAATAAATTTTAAAAATTCAACAACAATGAATTTGCTCTAAAAACGTTTGTTTTTTTAATAGTTTTGTTTCTTTTTTTTTATATCCTAACTTATATGAGTATTATTTGCAACTGGATAAAGTCCATATTTTTTTTTGTTTCTTGTTTAACGATCCTGAATGTAAAATTGAGATTCTCTCTCGCCCTCTCTTTCTCTTTGTATGCAAATCTCTCGTGTTTACGCCAAGGATCAGCACGATAGATCAATCATAAGGAAAGTCTCCGTATCTAATTCAGGTAAGAGGATGCTAATATCTAGGTATCGCTTTTTTAAAATAAAATTGTGATAGCACGAAAGATCAACAACTCACTATATCAAAATCTGTGTTTAGTAGTCAACAAGCATCATGCTTTTACAAGCAGGCACTTAGAAATGTAAAGTCTTTTATCATTGTGCAGTTGTCATGCGTCTATAGGTCTTTACTTTGCAGCGTGTGTTCATGTGTTGCTGCTGAGATGCGTATCTATCAGTGGACAGTTAGAGGTTTAAATTCCTTTTCTTTTTTTCAATAGTCTTCGTGAGTTCTCAATCATACCATTGGGGAGGACAAATGCACTTCGTTATTTGTCTACATGCTTCGAGTTCATAGATGAATATATAGAATTCTGGCGGTGGCATATATGCTTATTAGTGGTTTCGAATCCACGTTAAATTGTAGATTCCGGTCTAATTAGCCCAAAGTGTGCACAACATTACCATAGAGCAACAAAACAAACCAAAACCAATTCATTTGACCTTTAAAGTTTAAATAAACTTTATTATTGTAAATGGTCATCACACTTCGTTTGTTCATCGATCACAGTTAATTCTTTATTTACAATTATTATTGTCCAGTTGTCTACAAGAATCATGGTTTCAAAGGTCCATACTTATATGCCTTTTCTCAGAAAAAAACAAATGTTTTAAATACCAAAATTGCGTAGTGAATAATAATTCAATAGAAGTTTTCCCAATTTTCATAATAACTGCAAAAGTTCATTTTAACTTCAAAAATATTTCTCTCTTTTTACTATAATTAGTTTCTCTCTTTTATAAATACAATTATATATTTGAATTATTCGCTTTTGCACAATTATATTACAATTCAGTCCTTAAATTCACACTTAACACAATGGTATCTTTTGTAATGCGATTTTTCTAGATAAAAAAATCACATCATTGTGCTACTTTTAAAAATGAATTGAAAAAAAAAAAAACTGTATCCACTGAACTCTTAAGAGAAGAATTGTCCTTTTCTTTTATGCAAAAACACTATGCTGGCTTTTTTTTTTTCTTCCAACAACTTTTAAGTAAGTGTTGACAAGAAGTTTTTGAAAGGCTTCAAGAAATGCGTTTACGGTCAAAATTAAAATAGATAATGAAAATGAATTTATAAAAAGCTCTGGTAGGAAACGGGGATTTATATTTTATTTACAGAAAATTGTTTTTTACTGCGATGTAGTTGTCAATAGATTTCATGATTTATATTCTTTTTCAAAAGGGATCATAATTCAACATGACTTCAACTTTCATTCGACCTGCGGCCTGTTGGCCAATTGGCTAGCACTCTGTGCTTTTGGTACCACATGATTCTGATTCGAATATTGAAAGTGGCATGAATGTTTGTTAGTGGTTCGAATACACGTTAAACAGTAGGAGCCGGTCTAATTAGCCCAAAGTGTGCACAAAATGGCCATAGAGGGACAAAAACCAAACCAATCCATTTGGCATTGGATTTATTATTGTAAATGGTCATCATGCTTCGTTTATCCATCGATCACAGTAAGCCTTTATTCACCGTTATTATTGTCTACAAGAATCGTGGTTTCATAGGTCCATACTTAAAACATAAATATCTTTTCTCAGAAATAAAATGTTTTAAATAACAAAATTACGTAATAATCAATAATTCCACCTGAATTTTTCCAATTTTCATGATCACAAGCAAATGTTTTTGTTCATTTTAATTTAAAAATGAATATTTCTCTTTATTATAACTACTTTCATCTTTTTTTTTAGAATACTATTATTTATTTGAATTATTCGCAGTTGCACAATTATATTAGTATTCAGTCCTTAAATTCACACTTAACATAATGGTATCTTTTGTAATGCGATTTTTCTAGACAAAAATCACATCATTGTGCTACTTTTTAAAAAATGAATGGTAAAAAAAAAAAACCAACAACTGTATCCACTGAAGCTCTTAAGAGAAGTTTAGGAATTGTCCTTTCTTTTACGCAGAAAAGCACTATGCTGGCCTTTTTTTTTCTTCCAACAGCTTTTAAGTAAGTGTTGACAAGAATTCTTTGCTTTCGGAAATAAATTGAGACAACATTTTTTTTCGTGAAAATGCTCTCGTAGGAAATAGGTTTTTATCCACCCAATTTTTCTTTTGTGTTCTTCTTTTTTTTCTTCTCCTGCAGATCCAGATGAAAATCAGAGTAATAGTAAAAGTTTCTTTCTGACTTGTTCTTATTTTGGGACGAAATGAAAAACAGCAAAAATAAAAAAAAAATATCAGAAGTGTATTGGCGTTTCGAAATCGGTATATAGTTTAGCAGTATCAAAAAGTTTATTAAAAGCACATTGTATACAAGTATGAAGAAATTTCTATATTTTTAAATGCGCTGAATAAGATGCTTCAACGGTTAATTTAATTTATACTAAGTTAATAAGTAAATTCAATTTGGTAAAGTAAAATAAACATCAATTTATTACACATAATTTAAATTGAAGTTTAAATAATCTTTATTTTTGTAAAATGGTCATCCTGCTTCGTTTGTCCATCTATCATAGTATTTAATTAAAATAAAAAGAGAGAATTAAAATTAAAAGAATTAAAATCCAGAAAATTATTTAATTTTATTATTTTGCGATATATAGTGCAAGAATGCAAATATAAAATTATTTTTTGAATATTGATATCTTATTGTTTTTAAAGTTGCTAGTGTTATGATATGCTTACAAAGAATTGAAATGCAAAAAGGAAAAATAATTTTTATGAAAAATAAGTGATAAATATTGATTCATATTATTTGTATGAATTAAAACATAAAAGCTTTTAACAAACTTAATGTATTACCTGAAAAGACTTCAGTATTAAGCTAATTTAAGTAGTTTAAGCAAATTTTATTATACTATGAAATATAAATTTATAACACAGTTTTCATTATACGCTGCATATACGTTACGCTGACTGAAGAATAAATATTAATCTAACATTATAATATTTAATTCGTATTTTTTCTGTTGTTGAACATCAGTGAGTTTCATATTGCGCAGATGTAAGCTACGAAGGCCCAGCATTTTCTGAAAAGGGAAGTTACTACCTTTCGGGAACATATATTGATTAATTAAATCTTCCGTTTATACTAACTACATCTTTATTAATAAATTTATTAATTTAGAAATAATTAGCAAAATTTTCTGTTGTATTTTATAAAGCAACAATTTATAAGATATGATTAATTTTTAGGCCAACAAGCAGCATTACTGAATTTCACATTTTCCAAACAGAATAATAAATTTGTATATAATATCAATATTCTGATATACAAGAAGCACATAAATCAGACTCGTTTTAATATCACTCAGAAAAAAAGAACCCTCTGTAAGCAGCCATTCCTCCACACCTAACTAACAATTATTTCCATTGCCAACATAAAAGTATATTATAGCTTGCATGATGGCAACGGAAATAATTATTATTACATACAAAGTATAACATACAAAATATAACATACAAAGTATAACATACAAAATATAACATACAAAATATAACATACAAAGTATAACATATAAAATATAACATACAGAGTATATTATACTTTGTATGTTGGCAATGGCATTAGTCATTTAATGTTGAAGAAATTAGAAATTATTGAGTAACAGAAATCCCTACACACATATATACACTTAAGTGACAAAAGTCATGGGATACCTCTTAATATCGTTTCGGCCCTCCTTTCGCCCGGTGAAGTGCAGCAACTAGACGTGGCATGGACTCAACAAGTCGTTGGAAGTCTTCTGCAGGAATATTGAGCCATGCTGTCTCGATAGACGTCCATAATTGTGAAAGCGTTGATGGTGCAGGATTTTGGGCACAAACAGACCTCTCGATGATGTCCCATAAATGCTCGATGGGATTCATGTCGGGCGATCTAGGTGGCCAGATCATTCGCTGGAATTGTTCAGAATGTTCTTCAAACCAATCGCGAACAGTTGTGGCCCGGTGACATGGCGCATTGTCATCCATAAAAATCCCATTGTTGTTTGGGTACATGAAGTCCATGAATGGCTGCAAGTGATCTCCAAGTAGCTGAACATAAGCATTTCCAGTCAATGTTCGGTCCAGTCGCACCAGAGGACCAAGTCCATGGCGTCAAAAAACAGCCCCCACCATTACGGAGCCACCACCAGCTTGAACAGTGCCTTGCTGACAGTTTGGGTCCATGGCTTCGTGGGGTCTGAACCACAATCTAACCCTACCATCAGCTCTTACCAACTGAAATCGTGACTCATCGGACCAGGCCACGGTTTTCCATTCATCTAGGGACCAACCGATATGCTCACGTGCCCACGAGAGTCGCTGCAAGCGATGTCGTTCTGTCAGTAAAGGCATTCGAGTCGGTCTTCTGCTGGAATAGCCCAAGAAAGCCAAATTTCTCCGCACAGTTCTAACAAACAAGTCCCTTGTACGTCCCACATTGATTTCTGAGGTTATTTAACGCAGTGTTGCTTGTCTGTTAGAATTTACGACTCTTTGCAGACGGTCGTTAAGTGCAGGCGGTCGACCACTGCGCTGTCCATGGTGGGATGTTATGCCTGAAATTTCTTACTCTCGGCACACTCTTGACACAGTGGATCTGGGAATGTTGAATTCCCTAACGATTTCCGAAATGGCAGGACCCATGCATCTAGCTCCAACTAACATTCCGCGTTCAAAATCTGTTAATTCCTGTCGTGCTGTCATCATCACGTCAAAACCTCTTCACATGAATAATCTGAACAAAAATGAAAGCTCTGCGAAAGCACTGCGCATTTATACCTGTTCTAAGCGATGCTACTGCCATCTGAAAATTTGCATAGTGTATCCCATGACTTTTGTCACTTCAGTGTATATACACTGGTGACCAAAAGTTAAGTATAAATCGTAAAATGCGAAAAACATGGAGTAAATATTTTTAAAATTATTCCAAATTTCTTGCGGATATTAATTGGGTGAAGAAGAAACATTGGGTTTATGCAAAACTTTTCAGTCGACTACGTCCTGAGCGAAACACCTGCGCATGTCGGAACGCAGAGAAACCGATTCACGTAGCATAGGCAGTTCAGACAAGTTTCGTGCAACTGCTGTGCGAAGGAACGTTGTTAACCATCAAACAAGGTGAATGATGGCACAAAGACGCCAATTTGACATGTTTGCGAAAGGAAGAATCGTTGGAATGCTGGAATCCGGACGATCACAAACCTAAGTGTCTCGAATTTTGAATGTGGACCAGTCTGTGATCTCAAGACTGTGGCAGAGGTTTCAAAGAACGGGAGATGTTACCCGACAACCAGTATCAGGTCGACCAAGAGTCACAACGCCTAGCCAAGACCGATATCTGGTAATAAGTGCGCGACGTCGGAGGAGCAGTACTGCCAGAGCACTGGGTTCGGCGCTCACAGTCGCCACAGAAATGCGAATTTCGAGATAAACTGTTTACAGGAGACTCAATCATGCTGGCCTGTATGCCAGAAGACCAGCAGTTTGCATTCCCCTCACGTCTGCGTATAAACGCGCTCGTTTGAACTGGAGTTTGAAACATCCACATTGGAGTGTTGGAGAGTGGGTCAATGTGATGTTCAGTGACGAGTCCCGGTTTAGTCTGAGTAGTGATTCTCGTCGGGTAACGATATGGAGAGAACGTGGAACACGTTTTGAACCGAGAAACATAACGAAAGATGCCATTTTCTATCAAGGGGAGTAATGGTAGGCAGGTATCATGATGGACGGCCGCACAGACCTCCATTTCTTTGACACGGGGACTGTGACTGGTCAAAGATACAGAGACGAAGTTCTTGAGCCTTATGTTCGCTTGTTTCGAGGTTCTGTCGGTCCTGACTTCATATTCGTGGATGATAATGCTCTATGTCACCGATCGGTGCTGGTTGATGACTTCCTTGAAACGGAAAACATCCAGAGCATGTCGTGGCCTGCGAACTCCCCTGATTTAAATTCTACCGAGTATGTATGGGATATGCTCGGGAGACAAATTGCAGCCCTTTCGCACCCACCAAGCTCCGTTACAGAACTGAAGAGAGCTCTCCAAGAAGCTTCGAACCGTTTGAGCCCACAACTCATTCATCATCTTATAGCAAGTATGGTAAATCGCTGTGCAGCGTGCCTGGCTGTCAGAGGTGACCAGACGTCTTATTAAACTGCAGCATCAGTATTTTATTTAATGTTTTCTTTCATTTTTCTTTAAAGTGTGAACCCTTGCTATGCTCAGTTTTCTTTCAAACTGCTACTTTGGATAATAAAAATTAATTATTATCGTTCTTTTGATTTGCTTTCTTATTTTATAACCATTTTGCACTCGCATGTTACGTTTCCCGCCATTCTGATTTACAGTTCGTTCTTTATTCACATAATTATCAATTATGCTTAACTTTTTGGACACCAGTGTGTATCTATATACAGATAATTAAAATCAGATAAAGATATTGATTTGTGATAGCAAATTAATTTTCAAAGCGTTTTAGCATTCGATCTTTGTAATAGCCAATGGAAAAGTGGAGAATCAAATGGCTTTACTTATTGATGTCAGATCTGCAAATATTTGCTATAAATACTTATATGTGTTGATTCTTACGAATTTAAAAGCATTATATACACACTATCACATTTTAAAAAGGGAAATATGCTTTTTTTCAATAAATATATTAGAAAGATTTAAATAAGGATTCTGTTTCCCGACTAGAATGTTATGGACAAAGGTTCTGATCTTCTAGTTTACATATAAAATAGTAATTGAATAAAATATTTTTCTAGTATTTTAAACGTTTACGTTTTTTTTTTATTAAATATTTTTAACCTTTTTATAGATATCTGAAAATCTTTCAGAAAATTACTCAATAATTTATTTTACAGTAAAATGAACACATAATTTTACACATAACAACTTTATAACTTGCATTTTTCCACTCATTCTATTAAATGGGCAAATAAAATAAAAAAGTGATTTCAAATAAAATAGGAGAAAATTTCTTCTTAAATTCACTAATTAATATATTTACAAAAGAAAAAGCAAGACAATAACTTTGCATTATTTTTCTATAAAGTGTTGCTGTAAGTATCAACTTGTCAACAACTTTTATCAGTTCGGGGTTCAACATCATTGAAAACCTGCCTATAACGATGAAACATTGCAGCACACTAAAGCACAACGACCTGTACACCAAAGTCAAATAAACTCTAAATTTAGTAGGAAAAAAGATGTAGTAGGATTCCTCAATGTTGTCAATGTCTCAAGTTGGCCAAACAAATAAACAGTGATTTAAACTAAAATAGGGAAATTAATTCTTCTTAAATTCACTAAATCATGTACTTTGAAAAGAAAAAAAAATGAAGGCAATAACTTTGTATTATTTTTTCAAAAAAGTGTTGTTGTAAGTTTAAACTTGTCAACAACTTTAATCAGTTCCGGGTTCAACATCATTGAAAACATGCTAATAACGATGAAACATTGCGGCACTGAAGCACAACTACTTGTAAACCAAAGCAAATAAACTCTACATTTACTAGGGAAGAATATGTAGTAGGATTCTTCAATGTATTAAAATGGGCCAAAAATTCTTAAATCCACTAATTAATATACTTACAAAAAGAAAAAAAACAAGGCAATAAGTATACATTATTTTTAATAAAGTGTTGTTGTAAGTTTAAACTTGTCAACAACTTTCATCAGTTCCGAGATCAACACCACCGAAAACCTGCCTATAACGATGAAACATTGCAGCACTAAAGCACAATGACCTCAAAACCAAAGTCAAATGATTTGATTTAGTTGATGTAATAGGATTAATTATTTGATGTAATAGAATTCCTCAACGTATTAAAATGGGTCAATAAAATAAAATGTGATTTCAAATAAAATAGGGAAAAAAATATCTTCTTAAATTCACTAATTAATATATTTACAAAAGAAAAATCTAGACAATAACTTTGTATTATTTTTCAATAAAGTGTTGTTGTAAGTTTAAACTTGTCAACAACTTTTATCAGTTCCGGGTTCAACATCATTGAAAACCTGCCTATAACGATGAAACATTGCAGCACTAAAGCACAACGACCTGTAAACCAAAGTCAAATAAACTCTAAATTTAGTAGGAAAGAAGACGAAGCAAAAGTTATCCGATCCATAAAAGAAAATCAATACTTTAATCTCCCAGCATGGTTACCGAAATCCATGTCTGTGGCTCAGCAATGCGTATAAACATGCCAGTGCCAAAGGAGTTAACTTTTTTGTGTTAAAGAAGTGAAAGTTGAACATTATTAGATTCGGTCTTCCTTGCCAAAAAAATAAAAGCCTGAAAGTCTTGTTTTATTTATTTACTTATTTTTTTTTTCTCTAGAATTACAAGTTGGACCGTAAACGTCAACAACAAGGAAAAAAAAGAAAGCGGTGAAAATTATGAAATGCATTATTTTTACTTCCTGTGTTTGCATTTCCTTTTTCATGAGTTTATTAAAATAACTTAGCATAATGCCATGATTTATGCCACAAGAATAACCGTGTTTACGTCCTGTAAAACAATGTGATTGATGCTTGAATTAAATTCTTTATAATTAAAATAAGATGCTTTTGTTAAAAAAAAAACTTTTCTTATAAAAGGAATATAATTTTAATAGTATGAAAAAAGAAATAGGAAAAACGATTTTTATTATTCCAAGAATATAATTTCAGGCTTCAAATTAAAATATGCTGTTTAAACTAGTATTTTTTTTTTTTTTTGCTTAATACATTTATATGACATAATTAAAATACAAATTAACCAGTAATGTTTTAAATTATCTTATTTCAGAAATGAAAATACATCTTATATACGAAAAAATATCTAGTGCTATTTTTTTCATTGTACTTTTGGTAAGTTTTATTAAATGCAGGAGTTTTAGAAATAAATTTAATTTTTGGCATAGATCGAATATGCTTATTAATTTTTTTCATTCTTCAGAATTAACCAACATATCAATCATGAAGAAATTTTGAGTACGTTATTGCAATTTTTAATTAACTCAAAAATATTTTGCTCATGATACGAACAACTGAACATTCGCAACTGTTTTGGTAGTATTTAAAAATATATAATTTTCTTATTATATACTAACACATTCATTTATCGTATTATCATTTATACTGTAAACTGAAAAATATTTATGTGAAATATTATAAGTATAAACTATTTTTCGTATGATACATTTGACAAACAGACAAAAAGGACTTTTAAAAATTTCATTTGTAAAATAATAATCATTTTTGAAAGATATGAAATTTGAGAAAGATTAGTTGTATTTTGTTGAGAAAAAATATATGCAGTATTTTAAGAATTGTAAACAAGTTTCAATTCTTTTAATACTTTTTAACACACTTTTTGTATATTTAAAGTTTAAAAAAGAAGAATATTGCTAATTATTTACTGATTCAAATAATGAGAATGCTTATAATATAGGATCATTATAAAATGATCCAAATAAAAAAGTAAATTAGCATGCATACAAATTCAAAAGCCCCATTTTAACAAAAATTTTATTCTTTAAAACATATTTTACATTGCTTTTGTTTAATAATGTTATAATAAAT
This sequence comes from Caerostris extrusa, assembly GCA_021605095.1. Taxonomy (NCBI): domain Eukaryota; kingdom Metazoa; phylum Arthropoda; class Arachnida; order Araneae; family Araneidae; genus Caerostris; species Caerostris extrusa. Next base: position 105,286 of record BPLR01003363.1, read on the forward strand.
TACAAATTATGTTTCTACCATTTCTCTGCTTTTAATAAATATTATATTAAGGTTGTAATGAAAAACTTATTTTAAGAGCAAAAAAAAAAAAATCTGTTTAAAAATAAAATTAATTTTCCTCAGTTTTTATTATGTAAGGATTAAATTTTACTTTAGATATATCGTTTATTGTGATGCATTTGTAATGTGTGAGCATATTTGTTTTAAAAATATTTTACATGCATAGCAAAAAGTAATAAATATGTAAATAAACAATTTTAAAAAATCCTCATTTCCTTTTAAATATATTTCATTTTTTTTAGTAATAATGATAGAGTAAATTTATAATTGTAATTGCAAATTTAATTTTAACAAAAACTTGAAATATTATAAAATAAGAAATTTCATAAATTTTTATTTCAAAAGAATCTATTCTTATGTTTTAAATTAACCAAAACAAATTTTGATTATGTTACAGATAAATATTCTCCATTGAATAAGATATGTTTTTGTTCCCACCAAAATCTAAATAGAATTTAAATATGATTTTTAAAAACATACATTCTTTATTACCATACATTCTTTAGTTAGGAATAAAAAATTTCAAAAATAATACAAAATAAAAATGTTCAAAATAATATTTTATATGCGCTTTGCTATATCTACAAATTATCCATTTGTTTGCACCAGAAACCAAAACTTAAAAAAAAGAAAATTCTCACTCCTTTCAAAAATAAGAATTCAGGTGAGAATGTAAAATGAGAAAAACAAAATTATTATTTACATCAATTTTTCTTTTACTTTCACAATGTAGAAATGTCAGATTTGTTTGAAATTCCAGTAAAAAGAGTAAACACATATAGGAAAATTTTACCATATTTTTTTCAGTTTTATACTATTTACAGATGTCAATGCATTTTCCATAGAAAATATTACTGTTATGTCTTATTTTTTTATATATGTATGTCTTTAATAAAAAAAAAAATAATAGATATTCTATGAATATTTCCGAAGAATATGAGTTAATACCAAAAATCGTAAGAATTAGTATTTTTCTCACGTTCAGTGATTATTCATTTTATAGATCAATATCAATTTATATCATTGTTCTAATTTTAATGCATAATATTTAATTAAATTTCATGGAAAAAAATTAGCTTTTTTTTTCAAAACGTCACAGTTAAGAATAAAAATAAAATAGTCGGGACATTTGTATTTTATAAAAAAATATAATCTTATAAACGATAAAAACGTATAATATTGTTTTAACATTTACATTGTCTTAGTGATCACATTTAACATTTTTGAAGAAGCAAAATTTTAATATTGTATGGAAACATTCTACATTGCAAAAATCAGTAGCTGTTATATTTTTCTAATTCATAATTATATGGTTTTTTTATAATGTGCGAATAGAATTTTATCATGGTTATAGTTTGGGGGCGTCTCAAAAAAATCCATATAAAGTGAAGCTATAAATAAAAATAAATACATAAGAGTTAAAGTTATGTAAAAGAGATTAATATCCTTGGGCAACATAAGAAACTTTCATTTCAAAAACTTTTATTTAAAATACACGCTTATTTTATTTTTAGAAGTACTATGAAATACCTGTTTCTAAATATAACGATTGACCAATATGAAACCAAGTGCTCTGTAGTTCATTGTGAACTGTCTGGCTTTCAAAATGTAAACAGATTGTAGTTTCAATATCCTTAAAATAGTGTCAGAGGATCAGTTTATATTTATAAAAGTTAATTTAACCATCCCTATCACTAAAAGATTTCAATGTCTGAATTTGTTAGAGATTCTTATAGTATTTGAACAATTTCTTCTTCATAAAATTTTAGATTTATTGAATTTCGTTAAAAAATTGCTAAAAAGATTCCTGTCACTATTGAATTTTAGCTCTTGTAGGGATTCGAAATTTTAGGTTACGATTTTCCCCATTTTCATTTTTTGCGCCAAGTTGAATAGTCAAAACCGCAGTATTTTGTAACCCCAGCAGCCATTTTGTTTGTTTAGGAGGGAACTTGCCGAAACCCGCAATTGAAAAAAAATGTTCAAATAAACAAGCGGAGACTTAAAGTTCTAAACTCCAATTCTTGTAGTATTCTGACCAATTGCTTCATAAATTTCTTGGGCTGTTGAACAGTAGTACACTTCTATATATGTATAATATGTTTTTTTAGTTCAGCTAAATACGTTCACACATGATACATTGAAATTCCTGAAAGGATTTCAATTTTTTAACTTTTTGTTATTATTATGATGTGTCCGTATGAATATATATGAATGTACTTATAAATGAATATGATTACATAAGTATATGCATGTGTGTGAATATATGTGATTATATTTACTTATAAATCACATTTTACCTTTTTAAAGTCTGTATAAAATTATTTTTTTAGATCGTATTATTTAATTTTGTAAGTTGTTTATCGTACAGAACATATTTATATACACGAACGTATGATATATTTTTAAGAAACATCTTAAAAAATAAAAGTGTTATATGTGTTAAAAATTTTAATCTCACAAAAATCAACAAATAAAAATATATTCAAAATTATTTTTTGAAAAATGGTGAATTACGATCATTCTTATTTTTCAAAACCTTTTTCCATTTTGAATGAGAAAGAAACCTTTATTTAAATATCATTTGAATATTTTACACTAGAAAACACATTGTGATTTTGTTTTTACAAAAAAAAAAAAAGCGGGATGTTTCGAAGTTATGGTCTCTATGTTTCAGTAATTTATATTTAAAAAAAAACAGTTTTGCAGTCGAAATAATACTTTCTATGAATACTACCATTCTGCAAATATTCATTTATTCTTTCACAAAACCAACTGTAATACAAATTATCTTCGCTTCTCTAAAAATGAGAATGAGACAAAAATGAGAATTCGAATGAGAATGTAAAAATAAGAAAAACGGAAATTATTCTTTTCGGGCTATTTTCATTTCTCTCTTAATATTTAGTAGTTTTAGTTTCGTTGAAAATTCTGAAAAAGAGTAAACACGTAAAAAAAGATAATACGCTATCTTTCAGTTTCATACGATATGCAGATGTTGAAATCTTTCCCATAAAAGGAATTACCATGGTGGTTTGATAAATATGATATATACAAATAATTTTTAAATTTAAAATTTAAATATTGAGTGTGCTTCAATTTTCTGATTTGTATGTCTGCATTTGTACAATATTTACCCTACCATAATTGAATTCATACATTTGTTGAAAATATTTGTGAAATTGAATTTTATTTATTAATGTAAATTGAAAACCAAATATTAATATATAAATGAAGTTAATGCCGCTTTTGCATACGTCATCTTCCCAAATAAAAACGTTTTTATATTATTATTATTATTATTATTATTATTATTAATGTTATTGTTATTTTATAAAGGGAATACGAATATTTATTTGAAATTTCGAGTATTGAATTTAAAATTCTGTACGTATTTATAATGCAAAATAAAGTAAATGTATAGCAGATTTTTTTTGGTATTCTCAATAATGCAAAAGTAATGTTTCAATTATAAGTTTTTCCCAACTCATATCCAAGTGGTATCCTGCCCATATGAGAACGGTATAAGCCATTGCAGTCACTGCTATCAGAAAGATGAGATTTAATGGCAATTGTGAAAATCCTGTAATAAAACTGTCGACATTTTGGATTTTTTTCAAATGATACATAATACAGTTAACTTTTAAAGTTATTCCAAGAATACAATGTCTTCATCTCATCATGTAGCAACGATTTCATTGTGGCATACGTAAGAGGGACATGAGGGCAACTGATGTTAGGTAAACAATACATGAGTTTCATGTAAATTACTAAAACAATTAATAGTTAATACATAATAATGTTAACTGTAAAGTTATTTCAAGAAATCAATGTCTTCCCCTCATTATGTATAAAGGATTTGATTGCGTCATATGTAAATGGGACACGAAGACCACTGATGTTAAGTAAACAATACAAGACTAACATGTACATTTTAGTTATTTTTTTTTCTCAAATAAAAATTCTTCATGTAGCAATACAAAGTAATTCGATTTTATATTTATAAACTCAAATCTATTCTTAAAAATTATTATATAAGTATTAAATATGAAAATTCCTGAATTAATTATTTTTAGTTAAATAGAGCAATAAATGTTAAAAAAAAATTATTTGACTTTATATAAGCATGCTTCTATTAGAAATAACAATAAACATTTCAAATAATTTGTATTTCTGGAAATCAGTAATCCTTTTCTGTTTCCCTCAGAAATTGTTTCCTCAATAAAATTACTAACATATCGCCAAATTTTTTAGAGCAAATAGTTAATATTTCCATAAAAAGTTTAAGTGTCTTCAGTTAAGGAAATCGTTTTATTATGACTCTTAGTTAAATAAACCACCTGTGCTGGATGAAAGCATTTTATAGTTCAGAAAACAGTGGAATCAGCTTATTTAAAATTTATGCTTCATATAATTTGCAAACGAAAAGTATTTAAAATGTTTACAATCATTTAAAAATCTCTTTTTAATTTTCAAATTCTAGAACATGTAAAAAATGTCTTCAAGGTAAAAATTTTCGAAGCATTTTATTTTTTCCTTCCAATGTAAGAGGAAAAAAAAAATATTTTACTAATGGGCGTTGGCAACATCTGCAAGATGCTGTTTAGCTCCTAACAAAGAACGAAGCACATTTTAAACTGAAAACGAAGCAGTTCAAATGCAGACGAGAAAGAACCAAATGGACGAAGAACCATTTCCAAACCTAACATTCGAAATAATAGTTTCACATTATGCGGCTAACGATTCCATTGCACTTAACTTTTTTTTTTTTTATGCCTAGCGATTAAAAAAAAATACTACCATGAAAATATGACTTAGGCAAATGACTCTGCTACAAAATTGAAAATAAGTTTGCTTGAAAATTCTTTCTGAGGAAGAGGCAGATTTTGCAAAATACTGAACCACTGTCGCTGTATTGTTAACAAGTCGACAAAGCAGAGAAAACTACCGTTTTTATTATACATGATTTGACGGACTGTTTCTTGTAGAATAGCTAAAGGGAGTAACTTTATGATAATAGTAATATTTCAATTTTAAATTCTAAATGCTCCTTTTCTGAAAAATATAATTTTTCTGCGAAAAAAAAAAAAAAAGTTTCACTTATTATTTATTTTTGTGAGTGTAGATGTAGACAGCGAAAGAAGTATCACGCAGTGTAGGTTTGTGTTACAGCGTAAAAAAAAAATAGAATTTGAGTGTTTCTTTTTACGATGATTATTGCGAGCTTGGATTCGCGTAAAATAAAATTGGAGAAAAAATCCCTAAGAATAAATTTGTGGAATTCCCCAAACGTGAAACATGAGCTACAGGAAATATATATTCCGTCTTGTGGAAAAATAAAAGCGTCTCTATTGGGTATTTTCTCAAAGAATTCTCCTTTTTTTTTTTTCTTCTTTGGACTGCTTAAAAGCGTTTTACTTTATTTTTCGTTAACATTTATCTCAAAAAGTTAAACTTGTGTTGTATTTTTAAAAATCTGAAGGAAATTATGAATTCAAACAAAATGTTAAGCTGTGTCAAAAATAATCTCGCTATATTTTATATAAGAATATTTATATTTTTTTATATATATTTAATTTTATTTTTTATCTCATGAAAATGAATAGCTTCTGTATTATATATTCTTTAAAATTTTAAAAAAAATATTACAATTGTATTATAAGAAACAACATAATTTAAATTAAATAGAAACATTAAGTAATAGAAATGCTAATAATTAACGCGAATAATTTAAAATAAGTAAATAAATATCAGACAGATTTAGACCATTTTTACTCTTTTTAATTTTTAAATTAAACATGGAGCCTTATTTAATATGAAGCCATAGCCCAACAAATCTGTATAAATATGTCTGTTTATATTTAACAGTGTACCAATTCTTATAATGAAATTTGTTGTTGTTTTATGTATAAGTTTCAGCCATAATACAATATATATTAGAAGAATATTAAGTATATTTCTGCTTTTATTTCGATTAATTTTAGCGTTTTGGACAAATAGGCAGCGTAGCCATAAGGATAAAAATTTATAATGTAAGAAATAATTGAGAAATTCAAGTTAATTTTTTAAGGACCGTAATTATTTATTCATATTAATTAGAGTTTAATGACAACTATTATTTATAATTATTAATTTTAAATATAAATAAATACACTAACTAAAAAATTGAATTGACTTCATATGAGGCATGCTTTTCATTAAAAGTAACAATAAGAATTTCAAATATTTTGTATTTCTAGAAATCAGTGATCCTTTTCTGTTTCCCTCAGGAATTGTCTCCTTAATAAAACTGCCAACATATCGCCAAATGTCTTAGAGCAAGTAGTTAATTCTTCCATAAAAATCTTAAGTGTCTTTAGTTAAGGAATCCTTTTTGTTATGACTCTTAGTTTAATAAACTGTCTTTGCTAGATGGAACTATTTTATAGTTCAGAAAACAATGGAATCAGCTTATATAAACTTTACGCTTTACATATGAAAAGTATATAAAATGTTAACAATTATTTAAAGATCCCATTTTAGTTTTCAAATTCTAAGCCATATAAAAAATGTCTTCAACGATTAAAAATCATAAATCTCTCAGAAATCGTTTCCTTACAAAAATTTCTAAATATATCCCCAAATTTTTCAGACCTATTTGTTAATGTTTCCATAAAAAATTAAGTGTCTTTAGTTAAGGAAACCTTTTGTTGTGACTCTTAGTTAAATAAACTATCTTTACTAAATGAAAACATATTAAAACAGTGGAATCAGCTTATTTAAATTTTACGCTTTACATAATTTGAAATTGAAAAATATTTAAAATGTTTACAGTTATTTAATGATCCTCTTTTTTTAATTTTCAAATTCTGGAGTATTTAGAAAATGTCTTCAAGGATCAGAAATCTCAGAAATTGTTTCGTCAATAACGTTACTAATATATCACCAAATCTTTCAAAGCAAATAGCCAATGCTTAAATAAAAAGCTTAAGTGAATTTAATTAAGAAAGCTTGTTTGCTATGATTCTTAAAAAAATAAACAGTCGTTGGTAGATGGTAACACTTTATAGTTTAGAAAACAATAGAATAAGCTTATAAAAAACTCTAAGCTTTGCAAAATTTTAAATTGAAAAGTATTAAAAATATTTACACACACTTAAAGATCTCTTTTTAATTTTTAAATTCTGGAACAAAAAAAATATTTTGAAGGTAAAAATTTTCGAAGCATTTTAGTTTTTCTTTCCAATGGAAGAAAAAAAAAACATATTTTACTAATGGGTGTTGCCAACACCTGCAAGATGCTGTTCAGCTCCTTAAAAGAACGAAGAACATTTTAAACTGAAAACGAAGCAGTTCAAATGAAGACGAGAAAGAACCAAATGGACGAAGAACCATTTCCAAACCTAACATTTGAAATAATAGTTTCATATTATGCGGCTAACGATTCCATTGGACTTAACTTTTTTTTTTTTTTTTTTTTTGCCTAGCGAAAAAAAAAAAAAATACTATCATGAAAATATGACTTAGGCAAATGACTCTGCTACAAAATTGAAAATAAGTTTGCTTGAAAATTCTTTCTGAGGAAGGGGCGGATTTTACAAAATACTGAACCACTGTCGCTGCATTGTTAACAAGTCGATAAAGTAGGGAAAACTTCGGTTTTTATTATACATGATTTGACGGGCTGTTTCTTGTAGAATAACGAAAGGAAGTAACTTTATGCTAATATTAATATTTCAATTTTAAATTCTAAATGCTCCTTTTTTGAAAAACAGAATTTTCTGCAAAAAGAAAAGAACGTTTCACTTCTTATTTATTTTTGTGTGTGTAGATGTAGACAACGAAAGTATCACCTAGTGTGGGTTAGTGTTCAGAAGTAAAAAAAAATAGGATTTGAGTGTTTCTTTTTACTATGATTATTGCGAGCTTGGATTCGAGTAAAATAAAATAGGGGAAAAAAAAATTCCTAAGAATAAATTTGTGGAATTCCCCAAACGGGAAACATGAGCTACAAGAAATATATATTTCGTCTTGTGGAAAATAAAAATCGTCTCTATTGGGTATTTTCTCCAAAAATTTCTTTTTTTCCCCATTTTTTTTTTTCTTCTTTGTGCTGCTTAAAAGCGTTTTACTCTATTTTTGATACACATTCATCTCAGAGCGTTAAATTGATGTTGTATTTCTAAAAATCTGAAAGAAATTATGAATTCAAGTAAAATGTTTAAATGTGTAAAAAATACTCTAGCTGTAATTTATAAAAGAATATTTATAATTTTTTTATAGAATTATACTTTTTAAAATGAATTTTAAGCGCATGATAAATGAATAGCTTCTTGTAATAGATATTCTTTAGCATTTAAAAATATTTCACTTGCAATACAAGAAATAACACATTTTAAATTAAAATAAATAAATAAATAATGAAAATACTAATAATTAATGCAAATTATTTATATTATGGAATAAATATCAGATATATTTGTCCATTTCGTCTTAATTTAAAGCTTATTTAATATGATTCCGTAGCCAAGCGATCATGTTTACAAATTCCTTTGTTTATATTTAACAGAGTATCAATTCTTAGAATGATATTTTATAAAGTTTTACGCATAAATTTCAGCCATAATATTGCATGTGATTTAAATATATATGAAAAGAATATTAATAATATTTCTGCATTTATTTCTGTTGAATTTTATGCATTTTGAACGTAGAAGAGCGCAGTCAAAAGGGTATAATTTGTAATGTAAGAAATATTTGAGAAATATACATTATTTCTATTGGTTTGTCATAATTTATTCATATTATTTATTGTTTAATGAAAATTATTCTTTTTATAATTATTAATGAAATTCCTAAGAATAAATTTGTGGAAAATATTCTTAGAAATTCTTTATAATTATTAATATCAATAAAAATACCTTTATAAAAATAATTGTAATTGACTTTAAAAAATGCGAAGTTCTTCTGTTAGCAATGGCATAATTAAAAAAAAAGGCATGATACTTTTATTTAAAAGTTATAACCTTAATGAAATTATCTTCAAATATATATTTTACTATATGAGCTACATAAAGAAAAAAAAAAAAATTTGCTGAAAAAGTTGCAAATGCTCAAAATCGGAAGAAAAAAAAAATCTCCAAATAAAGAAACTGAACCTTAAAGTGCAGAACTCCCATTTTGTAGTAATCTGACCAATTGCTTCATAAATTTCTTGGTTTGTTTAACATTGGTATACTTCCATGTTTATTCGTTCAACTCAATATGTTTACATATGATAAATTGAAATTCCTGAAAGGATTTCAGCTTTTTAACTTTGTTGTTATTTTTATGTGTCAGTATGAATATGTATAAATGTACATATAAATGAATATGAATGTGTGTGAATATATATAATTATATTTATTTATTGAACCCCATTTTACCTTTTTTAAAGTGTGTATAAAATTATTTTAGACCGTATTATTTAATTTTCTAAGTTGTTTATCATATACGAACATAAAAGTAAATTACATGATATATTTGTATGAAAAAATGTGAAAAACAAAATGTTATATGTATTAAAAATTTTAATCTTTCAAAATCAGCAAATAAAAATATCCTTTCAAAATTATTTGATGAAAAAGGGTGAATTACGATCAGTTTTATTTTCAAAATCTTGTTCATGTTTGCATCGAAAAGAAACCTTTATTTAAATATCATTTGAATATTTTACAGTAGAAAACACATTGTGCTTTTGTTTTTTACAAAAACTAAAAATAAAAGTGCGGAATGTTTCGAAGTTATGGTCTCTATGTTTCTGTAATTTTTATTTCAAAAAAAAAAATCGTTTTTCTGTCGAAATAATATTTTCTATGAATACTAACATTCTACAAATATCCATTTATTCTTTCACAAAACCAACTGTAATACAAATTATCTTCGCTTCTCTAAAAATGAGAATGAGACAAAAATGAGAAAATGAGAATGCAAAATGAGAAAAACGGAAATTATTCTTTTCGGGCTATTTTCATTTCTCTCTTAATATTTAGTAGTTTTAGTTTCGTTGAAAATTCAGAAAAAGAGTAAACACGTAAAATAAAATAATAATCTATTTTTCAGTTACATACGATTTGCAGATGTTCAAACTTTTCCCATAAAAAAAATTACTATGGTTGTTTTGGCTTTTTTAAATATGATATATATATATATATATAATTTTTAAATTTAAAATTTGAACATTGAGTGTGCTACAATTTTCTGATTTGTATGCATGCATTTGTACTAGATTTACCGTTCCATAATTGAATTTATAAATATTCGAAACATTTTTTTAAATATTGAATTTTGTTTATTGATGTAAATTGAAAAGCAAATATTAATATATAAATGCTGCTTTTGCATACATCATCTGGCAAATAAAACCTTTTATTTATTTATTTATTATTATTATTATTATGTTGTTATTCATAACAGAGCATACGAATATATATTTGAAATTTCGAGTTTTGAATTTAAATTTTTAGCGTATTTATATTGCAAAATAATGTAAATGTATAACAGACATTTTTGGTATTCTTAATATTGCTAAAATAGTCCTCTACTCATGTCCCAGTGGTATCCTGTACATAGGAGAACGATGGCTTCCATTGCAGTTACTGCTTTCAAAAAGACGAGATTCGATGGCGATCATAGCAGCCCTGTTAAAAAATTGTTGCAATTTCGAAATGTCCTCATAGGATACATAATACAGTTAACTTTTAAGTTATTTCAAATACACAATGTCCTCCCTCGTCGTGTATCGACAATATGATTGTGGCATACTTAAAGTGGACAAGATGGTCACTGATGTTAAGTAAGCAATACATGAGTTACATGTAAATTACTAATACAGTTAAAAATTAATACATAATACAGTTAGTTATCTGTAAGGGTGTTTCAAGAATTCAATGTCCACCCCTCACAGTATGGATTATATGATTATGGCGTACGTAAATGAGACACGAGGACACAGATGTTAAGTAAACAATGTATGAGTTTCATGTAAAATACTAATATAGTTAATAGCTAATACAGAATATTGTTAATTGTAAAGTTGTTTCAAAAACACAATGTCCTCCCCTCATTATGTAACAGCGATTTGATTGTGGCATACGTAAGTGGGGCACGAGGACCACTTATGTTAAGTAAACAATATAATTTTGCAAATTTTAAGTAAAATTGTAAATAACTGTAAAATTTATAATTGTAAAAAAATATTTTTTTATTAGTATACAATAATAATTTTTAAGTAAACAATACGATTTTTTAAATTTCTTCTTAAATTAATTAATTAAATTAATTAATTTAAATTCTTTTTTATATCTATATCAATATTAAAATGAAAAATGCTGAATTAATTATTGTTAATTAAATAGGGTAATAAATGTTTAAAAAATTTAATTGATTTTATGTAAGCCATGATTTTATTAAAAGTAACACTAAAAATTTCCAGTATTTAGTTTTTCTAGAAATCATTAATCTTTTACTGAATGCCTCTGAAATTGTTAACCTTCATAAAATTGCTAAAATATCGCCCAATGTTTTAGAGCAAATAGTTAAGGTTTCCATAAAAGCTTAAGTATCTTTAATAATAGTTAGTTAGGGAAATCTTTTATTATGACTCTGAGTTAAATGAACTGGCTTCAACTAGATGGATATATTTTATAGTTCAGAAAACAGTTTAATCATCTTATTTAAACTTTACGCTTTACATAATTTGCAATCGAAAACTACTTAAAATGTTTACAGTAATTTAAAGATTCCGTTTTTAATTTTCGAATTCTAGAACATTTAAAAATGTCTTCAAGGATCAGAAATCAGAAATCAGTAATTGTTTCCTCAATAAAATTGCTAACATATCGCCATATTTTTTAGATCTAATAGTTTATGCTTCCCTAAAAAATAAGTGTATTTAGTTAAGGAAACCTTTTGTTATGACTCTTAGTTAAATAAAACTGTTTTTTTAGATGAACACAATTTATAGTTTAGAAAACAGGGGGGATCAGCATATTTAAATTCATGTTTTACATAATTTGTAATGAACAGTATTTAAAATGTTTACAGTAATTTAAAGACCATTTTTAATTTTCAAATTCTAGAACATTTAAAAATATTTTGAGTTAAAATTTTTGAAGCATTTTCATTTTTTTCCGAATGGAAAAGAAAAAAACACACCATATTTTACTAATGGGTGTTGGCAACACCTGCAAGATGCTGTTTAGCTCCTTACAAAGAACGAAGAACATTTTAAACTGAAAACGAAGCAGTTCAAATGCAGACTAGAAAGAACCAAATGAAGACCAAACCTAACATTCGAAATAATAGTTTCACATTATGCGGCTAACGATTCCATTGGACTTCACATTTTGTTATTGCCTAGCGAATAAAAAAAAAAAATACTACCATAAAAATATGACTTAGGCAAATGACTCTGCTACAAAATTGAAAATAAGTTTGCTTGAAAATTCTTTTTGAGGGGGATCCAAAAACTACTGAACCACGGTCGCTGCATTGTTAACAAGTCGACAAAGTAGGGAAAACTACCGTTTTTATTATACATGATTTGACGGACTGTTTCTTGTAGAATAGCGAAAGGAAGTAACTTTACGCTAATGTTAATATTTCAATTTTAAATTCTAAATGCTCCTTTTGTGAAAAACAGGATTTTCTGCAAAAAAAAAAATTTCACTTATTATTTATTTATTTTTGTATGTGTAGATGTAGACAGCGAAAGAACTATCACCTAGTGTAGGTTTGTGTTCCGAAAAAAATAAAAAATAGATTTGAGTGTTTCTTTTACTATGATTATTGCGAGCTTGGATTCGCGAAAAATAAAATAGGAAAAAAAATCCCAGAGAATAAATTTGTGGAATTCCCCAAACGTGAAACATGAGCTACAGGAAATATATATTTCGTCTTGTGGAAAAATGAAATCGTCTCTATTAGGTATTTTCTCCAAATAATCCTCTTTTTTTTCTTTTTTTTTCCCCAGCGTTTTTTTTTTTTCTTCATTTTTGCTGCTTAAAGGCATTTTACTTTATTTTTAAAAGCATTTATAAAAGAAGAATATTAAACTCTGTAATAGATATTCTGTTATAAAAAAATTTAAAAATATTTAAGTTGCATTATAAGAAACAACACATTTTAAATTAAAATAAAAACTAAATTAAATAATAAAAGGCTAATAATGGATGCGACTAATTTAATTCATGCAAATAATTATCAGGTAGATTTATAAAAAATTTAATCAATTTTTAATTTTAAAAATGTTAACGTGGATACTTTTATATAATATGTAGCTCAGCCGAAGGAACATGTATATATTTGTTTATATTTAACAATGAATCAATTTCTAGAATGAAATTTGGTGGATCTTACGTGTAAAGTTCAGCCATAATATTTCATGTGATTTAAATATATATTATGAGAGCGACAATAATTTTTTCTGCTTTTATTTCGATTAGATTTTTGGCGTTTTGGGCAAATTGGCACAGCCACAAGGATATAAATTTTTAATATAAGAAATATTATATAAACGCACGTTAATTTTAACGAACCGTCATAATTTATTCATGTTAATCATAGTTTCATGATAACTATTGTTTATAATTAGTAATTTTAAATATCAACAAATACAGTAATTAAAAAAATTGAATTAATTTCGTATAAACCATGTTTTTATTAAAAATAACGATAAGAATTTCAAATATTTAGTATTTCTAGAAGTCAGTGATTCTTCTCTTTTATCCTCAGAAATTTTTCCACAATAAAGTTGCATAGCATATCATCAATTTTTAGAGCTAGTTAATTTTTCCGGATAAAAACCTAAGTATCTATAGTTAAGAAAATATTTTTGTGATGCCCGCTAGTTAAATAAACTTCCTTTGCTAGATGGAAACATTTTACAGCTTAGAAAACTGTGGAGTCAACTTATTTAAAATGTACGTTTTTACATAACTTGAAATCGAAAAGTATTTACAATATTTGCAGTCATTTAAAAATCCCCTTTTAATTTTCAAATTTTAGAGCATTTAAAGAATATTTTGACGGCAAAAATTGTTTGAAGCATTTCATTTTTCTTTCCAATGGGAGAAGAAAAAAAAACATATTTTACTAATGGGAGTTGGCAACACCTGCAAAGATGCTGTTTCGCTCCCAACAAAGTCCGAAGCACATTTAAACTAAAAACGAAGCAGTTGAAATGCAGACGAGAGAGAACCAAATGGACGAAGAACCATTTCCAAACCCTAACATTCGAAATAATAGTTTCACATTATGCTTCTAACGATTTCATTGGACTTCTTTTTTTTTTTTATTGCACTATGAAAAAAAAAATACTATCATGAAAATATGACTTAGGCAAATGACTCCGCTACAAAATTGAAAATAAGTTTCTTTGAAAATTCATTATGTGGGGAAAAATTCCAGAAAATATTGAACCACGGTCGCTGCATTGTTAACAAGTCGACAAAGTAGGAAAACTACCGTTTTATTATACATGATTTGACGGGCTGTTTCTTGTAGAAAAGCGAAAGGAAGTAACTTTATGCTAATATTAATATCTCAATTTTAAATTCTAAATGCTTCTTTTCTGAAAAACAGAATTTTTTTGCAAAAAAAGTTTCACTTATTATTTATTTTTTGTGTCTGTATGTGTAGATGTAGACAGCGACAGAAGTATCACCTAGTGTTGTGTTCCGAAGAATTAAAAAAAAAGAGGATTTGAGTGTTTATTTTTACTATGATTATTGCGAGCTTGGATTCTCGTAAATTAAAATAGGGGAAAAATGCCCAAGAATAAATTTGTGGATTTCCCCCAAACTTGAAACATGAGCTACAGAAAATATATATTCCGTCATGTGGAAAAAATAAAATCGTCTCTATTGGGTATTTTCTCTAAAAATTGTCCTTTTTTTTTTTCCCATTTTTTTTCTTCTTTGTTCTGTTTAAAAAGAGTTTTACTTTACTTTTTTTTTCATAAACATTTATCTCAAAGAGTTAAATTGATGTTGTATTTCTATAAATCTGAAGGAAATTAGGAATTGAAACAAAATGTTAAAAATACGTCAAAAGTAATCTTGTTGCATTTTATAAAAGAGCATTTTCATTTTTAAAAAAAAAAAAAATGTAGATTTGAGTGTTTCTTTTTACTATGATTATTTTGAGCTTGTATTCGTAAAATAAAATAGGAAAAAAATACAATAATTTTTCATAGATACTGAATTTTAATGTTAATTTTAAGCTCATAAAAATTGAGTACCGTCTGTTATATATTCTTCAAAATTTAAAAATATTTTTCTCTTGAATAACAACTCATTTTATATTATTATTTTTAAATAGATAATAAAAATGCTAATAATTAATGAGAATAATTTATAATATGGGGATAAATATTAGGTAGTTTTGTTCATTCCGTTTCATTTTAATTATAAGATTTTAACATGGGGCTTTATTTTATATGTAGCTTAGCTAAAGTAACATTTGTTTACTTACAACATCTTAACAACATCTTTGTTTATATTTAACAATGAATCAATTCTGAGAATGTAATGAAGTTTTATGTATAAATTTCAGCCATAATACTTCATGTGATTTAAATATATATTTGAAGAATATTAACAAAATTTTTGCTTTTATTTCGATAGAATTTAAGAGATTTAGACAAATAAGAGCGCAGCCATAAGGATATATATTTGTAATTAAAGAAATATTTGAGAATAGTACTTTATTTCTAATGAACTGTTGTAATTTATTCATATAACTATTAATGTAAAATATCCATTAAAAATGATTTCACAATATAGTTGTCAATAACTTGAATAATGTGAAATTCACCTGTTAGGAATGATAAAGATAATTGAATTATATACAATAATCTAATTAAAACTCGTATGATACTCTAATTTGGAAAGAAGATTGCACCTTTATTTTAAAAAAATATACATAAAGAAAGTTTCAAAAATGAATTAACTTCATATAAGCCTTGCTTCCATTGAAAGTAACAATGCAAATTTCAAATATTTAATATTTCTAGAAATCAGTGATCCCACAGAAATTGTTTCCTCAATAAAGTTGCTAACAAATCGTTAATTTTTTTAGAGCAAATATTTAATGCTTCAATAAAAAACGTAAGTGTCTTTAGTTAAGGAAACTTTTATGTTAAGGTTTTTGTAGTTTAATAAACTGACTTTCCTAGATTTTACATTTAATAGTATAGAAAACAGTGGAAATATCTCATTTAAACTTTAAACTTTACACAATTTGTGTTCGAAAAAAATTTCTTAAAATGATCGCCCTCTTTTAATTTTCAAATTCTAAAACATTTAAAAATATCTTTAAAGATCAGAAATCAGAAATTCCACAGAAATTGTTTACCTTAAAGTTGCTAACATATCCAAAATTTAGTAGATCAAATAGCTAATGCTACTATAAAAATCTTAACATATTTAGATAACAGATCTTTTTTTTCTAGACTTTTTGTTAAACAATTTTTAGTTTGATAATTTTATAGAGGAAACATCTTGACTTAAACTTTTACGCTTTACATAATTTGTAATTGAAAAGTATTTAAAATTTTACAGTCAATTAAATAACCCTTTTTTAATTTTAAAATTCTGAAACATTTAAAAAAAAGTTTTTGAAGGTAAAAATTTTCGAAGACTAATTTTTTTTTTCATTTAAATGGAAAAGAAAAAAAACATATTTTACTAAGGGTGTTGGCAACACCTGCAAGATGCTGTTTAGCTCCCAACAAAGAACAAAGAACATTTTAAACTGAAAACAAAGCAGTTCAAATGCAGACGAGAAAGAACCAAATGGACGAAGAACCATTTCCAAACCTAAAATTTGAAATAATAGTTTCACATTATGAGGCTAACGATTCCATTGGACTTCACTTTTTTATTGCCTAGCGAAAAAAAAAAATACTATCATGAAAATATGACTTAGGCAAATGACTCTGCTACAAAATTGAAAATATGTTTGCTTGAAAATTCTTACTGGTGGGAAAAAAAAAATCAGAAAATACTGAACCACGGTCGCTGCATTGTTAACAAGTCGACAAAGTAGGTAAAACTACCGTTTTTATTATACATGATTTGACGGGCTGTTTCTTGTAGAATAGCGAAAGGAAGTAACTTTTATGCTAATATTAATATTTCAATTTTAAATTCTAAATGCTCCCTTTTGAAAAACAGAATTTTTGCAAAAAAAAAAAAAAAAAAAAAAAAAAAAAATGTTTCGCTTCTTATTTATTTTTTTGTGTAAATGTGTAGATGTAGACAGCGAAAGAAGTATCACCTAGTGTAGGTTTGTGTTCCGAAGTAAAAAAAAAAAAAATGGATTTCAGTGTTTCTTTTTACTATGATTATTGCGAGCTTGGATTCGAGTAAATTAAAATAGGGAAAAAAATCCCAACAATAAATTTGTGGAATTCCCCAAACGTGAAACACGAGCTACAAGAAATATATATTTCGTCTTGTGGAAAAATAAAATCGTCTCTATTGGGTATTTTCTCCAAAAATTCCTCTTTTTCCAATTTTTTTTCTTCTTTGTGCTGCTTAAAAGCGTTTTACTCTATTTTTGATACATTCATCTCAGAGCGTTAAATTGATGTTGTATTTCTAAAAATCTGAAAGAAATTATGAATTCAAGTAAAATGTTTAAATGTGTCAAAAATACTCTTCCTGTATTTTATAAAAGAATATTTATAATTTTTTATAAAATTACACTTTTAAAATGGATTTTAAGCGCATAATAAAGGAATAACATCTGTAATAGATATTATTTAGCATTTAAAAATATTTCACTTTCATACAAGAAACAACACATTTTTAAATTAAAATAAATAAATAAATAATGAAAATACTAATAATTAATGCAAATTATTTATATTATGGAATAAATATCATATATTTCTCCATTTGTCTTAATTTAAAGCTTATTTAATATGATGCCGTAGCCACGCGATCATGTTTACACATGGATTTGTTTATATTTGACAGTGTATCAATTCTTAGAATGATATTTTATAATGTTTTACGTATACATTTCAGCCATAATATCGCATGTGATTTAAATATATATGAGAAGAATATTAATAATATTTCTGCATTTATTTTATTTCTGTTGAATTTTAAGCATTTTGAACGTAGAAGAGCGCAATCAAAAGGGTATAAATTAATGTAGAAATATTTTAGAAATATACATTATTTCTATTGATTTGTCATAATTTATTCATATTATTTATTGTTTAATGAAAATTATTCTTTTCTTTATAATAAGAATAAATTTTGGAAAATATTCTTGTTCTTTATAATTATTAATATCAATAAAAATAACTTTATAAAAATAATTGTAATTGACTTTAAAAATGATAATTTCTTCTGTTAGCAATGGCATAATTAAAAAAAAAGTCATGATACTTTTATTTAAAAGTTATAACCTTAATGAAATTATCTTCAAATATATATTTTACTATATGAGCTACATAAAGAAAAAAAAAAATTTGCTAAAAAAAGTTGAAATGCTCAAAATCGGAAGAAGAAAAAATCTCCAAATAAAGAAACGGACCTTAAAGTGCAGAACTCCCATTTTGTAGTAATCTGACCAATCGCTTCATAAATTTTCTTTGTTTGTTTAACATTGGTATACTCCCATGTGTATTCGTTCAACTCAATATGTTTACATATGATAAATTGAAAT
The DNA here is from genome assembly GCA_021605095.1 of Caerostris extrusa. Taxonomy (NCBI): domain Eukaryota; kingdom Metazoa; phylum Arthropoda; class Arachnida; order Araneae; family Araneidae; genus Caerostris; species Caerostris extrusa. Next base: position 124,048 of record BPLR01003363.1, read on the forward strand.
TCCTGAAAGGATTTCAGCTTTTTTAACTTTGTTGTTATTTTTATGTGTCAGTATGAATATGTATAAATGTACATATAAATGAATATGAATGTGTGTGAATATATATAATTATATTTATTTATTGAACCCCATTTTTACCTGTTTTAAAGTGTCCATAAAATTATTTTAGACCGTATTATTTAATTTTCTAAGTTGTTTATCATATACGAACATAAAAGTAAATTACATGATATATTTGTATGAAAAATGTGAAAAACAAAATGTTATATGTATTAAAAATTTTAATCTTTCAAAATCAGCAAATAAAAATATGCTTTCAAAATTATTTGTGAAAAAGGGTGAATTACGATCAGTTTTATTTTTCAAAATCTTGTTCATGTTTGCATCGAAAAGAAACCTTTATTTAAATATCATTTGAATATTTTACAGTAGAAAACACATTGTGCTTTTGTTTTTACAAAAACTAAAATAAATGTGCGGAATGTTTCGAAGTTATGGTCTCTATGTTTCTGTAATTTATATTAAAAAAAAACAGTTTTGCAGTAGAAATAATATTTTCTATGAATACGACCATTCTACAAATATCCATTTATTCTTTCACAAAACCAACTGTAATACAAATTATCTTCGCTTCTCTAAAAATGAGAATGAGACAAAAATGAGAATGCAAAATGAGAAAACGGAAATTATTCTTTTCGGCTATTTTCATTTCTCTCTTAATATTTAGTAGTTTTAGTTTCGTTGAAAATTCAGAAAAGAGTGAACACGCAAAATAAAATAATAATCTATTTTTCAGTTACATACGATATGCAGATGTTCAAACATTTCCAATAAAAGAAATTATCATGGTTGTTTTGCTTTGTTTAAATGTGATATATATATATATAGATATATATATATATATTTAATTTTAAATTTAAACATTGAGTGTGTTTCAATTTTCTACATGCATGCATTTGTACAATATTTACCGTTCCATAATTGAATTTATAAACCTTCGAAAATTTTTTAAATATTGAATTTTGTTTATTGATGTAAATTGAAAAGCAAATATTAATATATAAATGCTGCTTTTGCATACATCATCTGGCAAATAAAACCTTTTTTTTATTTATTTATTTATTATTATTATTATGTTGTTATTCAAAAAAGAGCATACGAATATATATTTTAAATTTCGAGTTTGGAATTTAATTTTTTAGCGTATTTATAATGCAAAATAATGTAAATGTATAACAGACATTTTGGTATTCTCAATATTGCTAAAATAGTCCTTACTCATGTCCCAGTGGCATCCTGTACACAGGAGAACGATGGCTTCCATTGCAGTTACTGCTTTCAAAAGACGATATTCGATGGCGATCATAGCAACCCTGTTATAAAATTGTTGCAATTTCGAAATGTCCTCATAGGATACATAATGCAGTTAAATTTTTAAGTTATTTCAAATACACAATGTCCTCCCCCCTCGTCCCGGGGTATCTCCCCCGATCTTGGGCGTAAAGGCGCTCGGCATTTTTCTTTCTTCTCGGTAAATGAATTCGTCCCACGGGGAATTGAAGCTCGGCTCTGACTCTTGTTCTCTCCTACACTTTTCTTTCCACCACACACGCTCCTGAGATTTTCTACTCACGTTTAAAATTCTCATCAAAGTGCAAAGGATTTAAAATTAACTTCTGTTCTCTTATTTTACCACAATATACACTTTATATTTTAACTCCTGAGCTATGGCTCATCCTTTTACACTTCTCGTTTACATCATTTCTTACAAATTAATTACTCTTTCTGTATTCTTCTTAAATTTAATAATTTTTGGTTACTAATTATGCAAATGGAGGTAAGGGGATCCTGCCCCCAGGCACTCCACACACACACAACCTTGCCTTTGACCTCCCCTCGTCATGTATCGACAATATGGTTGCGGCATAAATTGGACAAGATGGTCACTGATGTTAATTAAGCAATACATGAGTTTCATGTAAATTACTAATACAGTTAAAAGTTAATACATAATACAGTTATCTGTAAATGTGTTTCAAGAATTCAATGACCACCCCTCATAGTATCGATTATATGATTATGGCATACGTAAATGGGACACGAGGACACAGATATTAAGTAAACAATGTATGAGTTTCATGTAAAATACTAATATAAATAGCTAGTACAGAATATTGTTAATTGTAAAGTTGTTTCAAAAACACTCCTCATTATGTATCGGCGATTTGATTGTGGCATACGTAAGTGGGGCACGAGGCCACTGATGTTAAGAAAAATATATTTTTATTAGTATACAATAATAATTTTTAAGTAAACAATACGATTTTTTAAATTTCTTCTTAAATTAATTAATTAAATTAATTAATTTAAATTATTTCTTAAATATATCTATATCAATATTAAACATGAAAAATGCTGAATTAATTATTGTTAATTAAATAGGGTAATAAATGTTTAAAAAAATTTAAATGATTTTATGTAAGCCATGATTTTATTAAAAGTAACAATAAAAATTTCCAGTATTTAGTTTTTCTAGAAATCATTAATCTTTTACTGAATGCCTCTGAAATTGTTTCCTTCATAAAATTGCTAAAATATCGCCCAATGTTTTAAAGCAAATAGTTAAGGCTTCCATAAAAGCTTAAGTATCTTTAATAATAGTTAGTTAGGGAAATCTTTTATTATGACTCTGAGTTAAATAAACTGGCTTCACTAGATGGATATATTTTATAGTTCAGAAAACAATTTAATCATCTTATTTAAACTTTACGCTTTATATAATCGAAAACTACTTAAAATGTTTACAGTAATTTAAAGATTCCGTTTTTAATTTTCGAATTCTAGAACATTTAAAAATGTCTTCAAGGATCAGAAATCAGAAATCAGAAATTGTTTCCTCAATAAAGTTGCTAACATATTGCCAATTTTTTAAAACTAATAGTATGCTTCCCTAAAAATAAGTGTAATTTAGTTAAGGAAACCATTTTGTTATGACTCTTAGTTAAATAAAAAGGTTTTTTCTAGATGGACACAATTATAGTTTAGTAAACAGGGGGATCAGCTTATTTAAATTTCACGCTTTACATAATTTGCAATGAAAAGTATTTAAAATGTTTACAGTCATTTAAAGATACATTTTTAATTTTCAAATTCTAGAACATTTAAAAATATTTTGGAGTTAAAAATTTTTTGAAGCATTTTTTTTTTTTCCTTCGAATGGAAGAAGAAAAAAACACACTATATTTTATTAATGGGCGTTGGCAACACCTGCAAGATGCTGTTTAGCTCCTAACAAAAAAACGAAGCACATTTTAAACTGAAAACGAAGCAGTTCAAATGCAGACGAGAAAGAACCAAATGGACGAAGAAGCATTTCCAAACCTAACATTCGAAATAATAGTTTCACATTATGCGGCTAACGATTCCATTGTGGACTTCACTTTTTTTTTTTATTGCCTAGCGAAAAAAAAAAATACCATCCTTAAAATATGACTTAGGCAAATGACTGTTACAAAATTGAAAATATGTTTGCTTGAAAATTCTTACTGGGGGATAAAAAAATACCAGAAAATACTGAACCACGGTCGCTGCATTGTTAACAAGTCGACAAAGTAGGGAAAACTACCGTTTTTATTATACATGATTTGACGGCTGTTTCTTGTAGAAAAGCGAAAGGAAGTAACTTTATGCTAATATTAATATTTCAATTTTAAATTCTAAATGCTCCTTTTCTGAAAAACAGAATTTCTTGCAAAAAAAAAAAGGTTTACTTGTTATTTATTTTTGTGTGTGTAGATGTGTAGATGTAGACAGCGAAAGTAGTATCACCTGGTGTAGGTTTGTGTTCCGAAGTAAAAAAATAGAGGATTTTGAATGTTTCCTTTTACAATGATTTTTGCGAGCTTGGATTAGCGTAAAATACTTTATTTTTTGGTAAGCATTTACCTCAAAGCGTTAAATTATAAAGAGTTAGTTGTATTTCTAAAAATCTGAAAGAAATTATGAATTCAAGCAAAATGTTAAAAAGTGTGTCAAAAATAATCTCGCTATATTTTATAAAAAATATTTATAATTTTCTTTTTAAATATAGAATGAATTTGAATTTGAAGCTCATATAAAAAAGAATAGCTTCTGTAATAAACATTCTTTAACATTTAAAAATATTTCAGTTACATTATATGAAAAACACATTATAAATTTAGAAAAACTAAATTGAATTATAAAAATGCTATTAATTAATGCGAATAAATATCAGTTAGATCTAGTCCATACCAACTTTTTAATAACATGGAGTCTTATTTAATATCAAGATTTATTTAAACGAGCATGTATTAATATTCAATTAATATTTCAATTTTAAATTCTAAATGCTCCTTTTCTGAAAAACAGAATTTTCTGCAAAAAAACTTTCAATTATTATTTATTTGTGTGTGTGTAGATGTAGACAGCAAAAGAGGTATCACCTAGTGTAGGTTTGAGTTCCGAAGTAAAAAAAATGGATTGAGTGTTTCTTTTTACGATGATTATTGCGAGCTCTGATTCGCGTAAAATGAAATAGGGAACAAAAATTCAAAAGAATAAATTGTGGAATTCCCAAAAGGGAAACATGAGCTACATGAAATATATATTCAGTCTTGAGGAAAAATAAAATCGTCTCTATTGGGTATTTTCTCCAAAAATTCCTCCTTTTTTTTCCATTTTTTTCTTCTTTGTGCTGCTTAAAAGCTTTTATTTTATTTTTTGTAAACATTTATCTCAAAGCTTTAAATTTTTGTTGTATTTTTAAAAATCTGAAGAAAATTTTAAATTTGAGCAAAATGTTAACAATGCCAAAAATAATCTCGCTGTATTTTATAAAAGAATTTTTATAATTATTTTATATAGATAGTCAATTTTAAACTTATAAAATATAAATAGTTCTGAAATAGATATTTTTAATGAAAATATTTCAATTGCATTATAAGACACATCAGAGTTTAAATTAAATAAACTAAATTAAGTAATAAAAATGCTACTAATAAATGCGAATAATTTAAATTGCGCTAACAGTTATGAAGCAGATTTAATCCATTTTGTCTCTTTTTAGTTTTAAGATACAGACATAGCTATAATTTTAAGATATAGCCATAATTTTATTTAATGGGAAACCTTAGCCAAACGAACATGTATACATATGCCTTTTTTTTATATTTAACAGTGTATTTATCCTTACATTGAATCTGATGTTGTTTTATGTATGAATTTCAGCCATAATACCTTATGCGATTTAATTATATATTTGAAGAATATTGACAATATTTCAGGTTTTATTTCGATAAATATTTAAGAGATTTAGATAAATAAGAGCGCAGCCATAAGGATATATATTTGTAATGAAAGAAATAATATACATTATTTCTAATAAATTGTTCCAATTTATTCATATTATATATAGTTTAATGATAACTATTAATGTTAAATATCAATAAAAGTGATTTCACAAAAATAGTTGTCAATGACTTTCAAATGTGAAGCTCTTCTTTTAGCAATGACGATGATTAAAGAATTATATACAATAATCAAATTATAACTCGTATGTGCTCTAATTTGAAAAGAAGACAACACCTCTATTTAAAAAGGTTATATACATAAAGAAAGTGCGTTCGAAAATTGAATTTACTTCAAGCAAGCTTTATTTACATTGAAGGTAACAATAAGAATTTCAAATATTATATATTTTTAGAAATCAGGGATCTTTTATGTTTCCTTCAGAAATTGTTTTCTCAATAAATTTGCTAACATATCGCCAGATTTTTGCAGTAAATAGTTAAGATTTTCATAAAAAGATTAAGTATTTTTAGTTAAAGAAACCTTTTGTGTTAAATGAACTGGATGGAAATATTTTAAAGTTTAGAAAACAGTGAAATCATCTTATTTAAACTTTTACACTTTAAATAATTTGTAATTGAAAAGTATTTAAAACGTTTACAGCCATTTAAAGATCTCTTTATAATTTTCAAATTCTAAAACATTTAAAAAAGTATATTCAAGGTAAAAAATTTGTTGAAGTATTTTATTTTTTCTTTCAATGGAAAAAGAAAAAAAAGCATATTTTACTAATGGGTGTTGGCAACACCTGCAAGATGCTGTTTAGCTCCTAACAAAGAAAGAAGCACATTTTAAACAGAAAACGAAACAGTTCAAATGCAGACGAAAAAGAACCAAATGGACGAAGAACCATTTCGAAACCTAGCATTCGAAATAATAGTTTCACATTATGCGGCTAACGATTCCATTGGACTTAACTTTTCTTTATTGATCAGTAAAAAAAAAATACTATCATGGAAATATGATTTAGGCAAATGACTCTGCAACAAAATTGAAAATAAGTTTGCTTGAAAATTCTTACTGGGGGGGGCATTCCAGAAAATATTCTGAACCACGGTCGCTGCATTGTTGGCAATCGACAAAGTAGAAAAACTACAGTTTTTATTATACACGATTTGACGGGCTGTTTCTTGCAGAATAGCGAAAGGAAGTAACTTTATGCTAATATTAATATTTCAATTTTAAATTCTAAATGCTCCTTTTCTGTAAAACAGAATTTTCTGCAAAAAAAAAAAAAAGTTTCACTTATTATTTATTTTTGTGCGTGTAGATGTGTAGATGTAGACAGCGAAAGAAGTATCAGTGTACTAGTGTAGGTTTGTGTTCCGAAAAAAAAAAAAAAAAAGAGGATTTGAGTGTTTGTTTTTTTACGATGATTATTGCGAGCTTGATTCGCGTAAAATGAAATAGGGAACAAAAATTCTAAGAATAAATTATGGAATTCCCCAAACGTGAAACATGAACTACAGGAAAAATATATTCAGTCCTGAGGAAAAAAATAAAATCGTCTATATTGGGTATTTTCTCAAAAAAATTCTCTTTTTTTTTTTTCTTTTGTGCTCCTTAAAAGCGTTTTACTTTATTTTTGGTAAACATTTATCTCAGAGCGTTAAATTCAGGTTGTATTTCTTGAAATCTGAAAGAAATTATGAATTCAAGCAAAATGTTAAACTATGTGAAAAATTCTATATCTGTATTCTATAAAATAATAGTTATATATTTTTATATGGGTACTTAATTTTAATTTTAAACTGATAAAAATTGATTAGCTTATGTTGTAGATATTCTTTAAAATTTAAAAATATTTCAGTCGCATTATAAGAAAAATACATTGTAAAATAAATAAATAAATTAAATGAAAAAGGCTAACAATTTATTCGAATAAATTAAATTATAAATAATTATCATTCAGATTTAGTCCATTTCGTCTCATTTTAATTATAAGATTTTAACTTGGACCCTTATTTAATATGTTGTTTAGCCAAGTGAGCATATATATCTTTGTTTATCTTTAAGAGTGAATCATTTTTAGAATGGAATTGGATGGAGTTTTATGTATAAATGTCAGCCATAATTTCTTTCTAATGCAGCTGGCATACACTTAGACAGGTTGGTCTTAGATGCCTTAAGGCAAGCGCTGCATAGACGTACTCACTTTGCATTACCCAGGGGCGCGTGTAACTTGAAGATCCACGGACGCGAAGTAACAATGCACCCGCAACGCTCTACGATCATATTAGATTGGGACCTACAGTTTAAAGTGGATCCCGAACCACTACAAACATCCATGGCACCGCCGGGACTCGAACCCGAAACCTGTCGTACTGAGCGCAAGCCACTCGGCCATTCAGGCCCCATGTCAGCCACAATATTTCATGTGTTTTAAATATATATTAGAAGAAAATTGACAATATTTCTGCTTTTATTTCTGTTAAATTTCAGGTAGTTTGGAGAAATAGGATCTCAACCATAAGGATATAAATTTGTAATGTAAGAATTATTTGAGAGATGCACGTTAATTCTAATATATGAATTATATATGTTAATTTTATTTTCAAGTCTAATTTGAAATGATTACTCAATACACATAATTTCTGCTAATATCACTATCATTCCTATAAAAAGCCCGATTTAAATAAATGGAGTTTGATCTATTATTAGAAACATTTTACCTAAAATCATAAAACAAAAAGGCCTAAAAAAAAAAAAAACATATATATATATATATATATATACATATATATATGTGTTTTTTTTTTTTGTATATATAGGTAACAGTAAAAAAATTTTTTATTTTTTTTCACAACGTAATTAAATTTTTAAATTAATTTAATTTTTCAATAATTTTTTAGAAAAGTTTCATAAACTTTTCACAAATTTTTTTTTTTTTTAAAATTTCTCTATAAGAAAGTATTTTTTTCTGTTTCTTCAAAATAAGTAATCACATTAGTACGGTGAATTAGATTCTAAAGTTTTCAATAAAAGCAATATTGTTAAAAAATTAATGTTTAAAAACGTATTGTTCTCATATCAATTAGTTGAAACTTGAATCCATTTGTCTGCCTCATTTCGTGACGTGAACAAATTTCAATCATTTAATTCATTAATAATTAAGTTTTTTATGATATCGAATTTTAAAAAAGGAACACACGTACTCTTTTTGTAGTATTTATATGCGTTAAATATAAATTTTAACTACTATATATATTTTAACTATTATAATTTCTTGTTTTGAATAATTTAATACATATAATGTTTACGAATCTGCGACATAATCGTTAACAGGAAATATTAAGTTACACTCGAGCATCTCGTCAACTAATGGTCTAATTAACATTTATGTCCATCAACTAAGAGTAGGTTTATGTGCCCCTACTGTTTCTCACTCTACTTGCTGCAGGCAGTGATAAAGATATCGGTCATATCATGCAAATGTTTATTTTTAAAATTGAGTCCAAACATTATCTAGTGTTCCAAAAATTATTATATGAGGCTTACAAAATCTAAGTATTGTATAGATTAGCTATGTGATTCTTACAAATTTAAAATAAATCGTATATACATTATAGGGTTTCACTAAAATATTTAATTATAATGATAGTTACATCAACCGTACATAAAAAACCATTAAAAATATTTACGCTTATTAATTAATGGTTATGAAAATTTGATGTAAACCCTAAATATTTGCACGACTTTTGGCAGCATGCGCAATTATCATGCTGGAAGACTGAGGTACGAATCCGCTGGTAGCATTGTTGTAGTTCCTGATTTCATAAATGGTAGAACAAAATTGCGGTTTGACATTATGTGTAAAGTGTTGCATCGACAGTCAGGCTGCTTGGTGAGTTTTCCGTATTTTCATCTATTACGTCATGCAATTTTGAACCAAATACCCATAAAAGTTCTCCCGGTAGGCACTATCCTCCTCTCTTTACTCGTCAGTGGGATGTTCACTCGTCAGTGGGAATACATAATTAGTGCATGATGCCTACCAGTGTTCAACGAAAAAGAAGAATCCTAAGCATTTGTGCTTTTTATTCAAAATGTATTCAATTCATATTTAAAATTCCTTTGATTATATGCTTCAGAACTGCAATAGTTATTAAAAGCTTAACTTATTTTTTTTAATTCCTCTGAATATATATATATATATATATATATTTATATGTGTGTATATATTACGTGCAACAAGAGAAGAAAGGCTTGCTGCCTACAATTTACATAAATGTTGACTCTAAATATATCAACTCGCATTCATCTATTCGCATATGATAAGCATGAAAATTGCACATTTCATGTACTAAAAAAAATTGTTAAGAAATACCAATAGTGAAACATTAAAAGGCATTACATTTTTGAAGTAATATTTTAACTTAATAAGATTCTTTAAAACATATAATTAGTATTAATAATTCAATAAATCTAATCGCTATTTAAAAATAGGCACTATTGAAAAACTAAATTTAGTTTTTAGTTTTAACACTTTCCTTTATTTATTTAATAATTATTCATTATTTTCATAATATAATGTTTACGTTAATATTTCGTAATGTAATGTTAACGTTAATATACAAAGTTTATCATATTTCCTTTTAAAAAAATCCAATAAAATATGAAGAGGTTTTATCTTCAGATTATTGTAAGATACATTTTGATTTTATTGTATAGTCTCATATTTAAATAAAGCAGTCTCAGCGACTAAAAATATTAAAGCCAATTCACTTAAGGTTTAGTGCAAAATATAACAGTAAAACTTTGTAAGGATATGAATTTTATTACAATGCCAAGGCAGCGTTTCAACTGCAATAAATTTGCTCACAAAAAGTATAAAGGTGACAGATCAGGCTTTACTTCAAAAGCGCATTTGAAACGTTTTATAGGTATTTCCAGACAGAGAAAATAGCAATTCCAGATTTATAGGATGGCTCCTTCTTATCAAGAACGGCTTTAATAACTCAATATTTTAAAATGTCGTAAATAAATTTATATAGTTTGATCCATGTTATCTTATCCATGTAGAATAGAGTATTCTACTTTAAATTAATTTATAAACCATGTGAATAATTAGTAGTTTGAATTATACTGTCATATCGTTAAATAATATTTCATGTATGAAAAAAAATTGTATAAAAAAAGATGATAAATTTATAGAGGTTACGGCTTTGAAAAGAATATAATACCGGTCCTTCCCTTCACTTTATCCTACATCTATACTCTGAGCCTTGTGACACCTTAGTAGTTAAAAATGTGAGTGTAGAAAATTAACAATAATAAACTTATTACAATAACAACAATAATAAACTTATTACAACAATAACAATAATAAACAAAATACAAAATATTATGACTGCTGTCCTTCTACGAATAATGGAATAATTTTGTTTGGAGTGAAAGAATGGGAATAGGAATTCAATTAGAATTTCGAAGCATATTTCTTGGGATAGTTATTGTTCTTTTCTTCTATAAAGTTCATTATATGGGTGATTATCCATCTGGTCCATAGCTTATAAATTATACCTCTATGATACTGAATATATTTTAATAGAAATAAGATTTTTCGATACCATAATTCTTTAAAAGGACAAACAATTGCGTAGTGGAAGGGTTATCCAGTTCCTCCCTGGAAATCTTCTGAGAGGTTGAACCTTTTGAGGTATGCTATGATGGTCCATGCCCACTTTTAAATAAAAAATTTTTTTAGAAATAATTTTTGACTTTTTGAGACATCAGGTCTAATTTAGAAAATTTTTCTCCGTGTATTCTCATGATTCCAGTCTCTTTGCCAAATCTCTATGTTTCATTTTTTTTTTATTGAGAAAGAAAATGAATACTGAAGTTAAAGCGAGTCACTGTCTTTAATGATTGCTTTAACAAGGCTATCTGTGGACTCATTGTCAAAATAGCTTCAGATGCTTCTATCTAAATCAACTGGATGCAGTCAGTGCTTAAGAATTTTGATTCGATTTCTCTGGCCATTAGGTAAGGGCTTATAGGATTAAGGATGGTAAATATTCGATTGGCTATTGGTCGAAAATGATACTGTAGCAGTTATAGTTTCTGAATATTTTTTTTTATTTTCTAATGCAGCTGGCAAACACTTAGACAGCTTGGTTTTGGATGGCTTAAGGCAAGCGCTGCCCAGACGTTACTCACTTTGCATTACCCAGGGGGCGCGTGTAACTTGAAGATAAGTCACGGACGCGGAGAATAGTTTCTGAATATTCTAAGGTGTTTTTGATAAGAAGAAGTTCAGCTTAGAAAATAAATTTTTTTGGACAGGGGTCCCATCTATTTTTAAAATAATTTTCATATTTGAAACAGACAAATGCACAGCCTGCGACGACTTCAGAATATGATCCATATGTGAAAATATTAGCCGTGGAATTACAGCTGAAATGGTTATGAATGTGAATTTTAAGATATATGTCCAAATTCGCTGAATGTCTCTTGGTCTTTTTTTCCTCGTAATTATTTAGATTTAAATTAGTATATTGTAAAAGTTTTTAACCTTTAATGATTTGCATGAAAGTCATTTCATATTTAATTGCCAGATATAAAGGTGGTATTCCAATAACCACTTGCAAGCTGAAACTGATGTTGGGTGATAGATTCCGGAACTAAAAATTAAAAAAGATCTTTGAATTGATGTTATTACTACTGTGTCCAAAATCAGTTTTATCATCTCACAAAACTAAGCGTAACTCAAACATTAATGAATATTTTGACGTAAAATTTCACACAGATATGAAGAAACTAAAAACTTAAAAAAAAAAAAAATTAAAAATATATCATATGCCCGAAAATTTAAATTAAAAATTGGTCTTACTTTTTGGACACAGTAATATTCTTGTTTTTGTGGATATAAGATTTGTTGACATCTATTAATATTTTGTAGAGTATATTTATGTGTCCTTTATTAATATTCCACTAGGTACCCGTAATTCTATAGAGATGCGACTTAGTCTTGATTGAATTTTTACGTTACTTTGCGTGATTATTCTTTAAGATGTGCAATACAATTAAGTTTTTCATTTGATATGACCGTATTTCTAGGTCTTCTTTTTCGTATTTTTGGGTTAATTCGTAATTTGCCTCGTAGAATGTAATCTGGGGTTTTCGACTGAACCGTAAGATGATGTTTACAGTCCATATTTTGAAACTGTAACTACGAGTTCTTTGAATGACTCGCTTGTCGTCTTTGAAATGATGAAAACATAAGTTATCAGCAAATATTTGTAAATGAATACTTGCTGACCCGGGAAAATTTAATATTTCATTTAAAAATTAATTTTTCTATAAAAAAAATTGGACTGCATCAAGATCCCAAAGATAACCTTGGAATTGTGTGCAAAAATCTTATCTTTAGTAGAGTTTCAGTAATATTATTTTTTCCCGTTATTAAAGACAATCTAATTTTTATTGATGTAAATTTAACGTTATCGAAGATTCCTTTAACGGCAATTGAGATAAAAAAAATAATTGCTTAATTAACAGATTTTATAAATTTAACCCATGGAAAACCTGGAAGTAAAGAAAAATATATTCTGAAGACCAAATTTGAAGATAACCCTGCAATATCTATTAGAAAACTTGATATTGGTTATGGTTTGGTTTGTCGTTCTACGGTCCCCTTGTGCACACGAGGCTAAACAGACAGGGAACTACAGTTTAACGTGGATTTCAAACCATTAACAAATATCCATGCCACATCAAGGATACAAACCTGAAGTCTGTGGTACCAAGGGGTCAGAGAGTCAGCCAATTGGCCATAAGGCCGCCTGGTGTGGGTGGAGTAATCTCTTGTTAAATTAATCTTCGACTCGAATCCGACAATGGGAAACCGAGAGCCAGAGCGCTAGCCATTCGGCCATTAGGCTGTCATTGGTTTTGGAATATTCATAGAAACTCTTTTGTGGCATCATATAGTGCTTGTACATAAGAAAAAACTTGACTTGGTTCCACGCGATTTGACAGATATACACAAATTGCAATGCCTGCTGGTTTGCACATTACTGGGTGTTCGGCAAAGAAATTTTTCTATCATAACTTGTGGAAAAGTTTCTGTGTGATCAATAGTAAATGTTCAGAACGGTGGCTGGAATCAGATAAAAAGCTCTAATTAAAGTTTGAAAGCAAAAACTTTTAAAGAACTAAAATTTCTAAACAAGCACTCAAACCAAACACATATCCAAAGGAAACAATAGTGCCGGTTTAGTGAAATCAAATGGATCTTATCCAGTTAAGTTTCTTAAGATTAGATCAAATAATTAATACACATTATTACTGAGAAGAAATTGATATTGTGCATCAGATTATGTTGTCATCAGAACTGGCGTTGATGGATCGAAAAGACGTTATTATTCTACATGATAATGTAAGACCTGACTTTTCACAAGTCATTCTCCAAAAATTGATTGAGCTAAAATTTAAGGTTCTGTCTCATGTACCGTGTCCCCCAGACATGTCTATCACGTACTAATTGTTATTTAAATACATAACGCTTGATGAATAAACACTTTGTGAATCATGAAGCATTCAAAACAGCATTTACTGACTTTAAACCAAATGTGTTTTCGTTTTTTGAAACTGGCCTAAGAATGTTTTTGCAATCAATGAACATAATGCAATGATGCTGGTGATTTTATTAAATATGTTCAAACAATTAATATTTATCATCTTTTCGAAATTGTACATTCAACAGTTGATTTCACGAGAAACAACTCAACATTTTAAAATTCACTGTTGGTATCTAGCACAATTAGATGAGCATTAACATTTCCTTATCTGTGTGCATTTTCATTTTGTGTTAAAATGAACTTATATTCTTCATCACTTTGAAGATTTATCAAAGCAAATGAAAACATTGATCATGTGCTCTGTGTTTATTGACTTTGTGAACAATTGACTATGTAACTCTTCTTAACCCTTTATGGACTGGATTTGAACTAATTAGAACATGGCTGCATGACCCAAGAGTACTCCCCTTAAACAAACTCTTCTCAGATGATGACAAACTTCAAATCGAGGTAAGTCATTTTGTTGTCTAACGTTAATTTAAATGTAACAGTAGTTTGTATGCAGTAACGAAAAATTGACAGCAACAAAGTTAAATTACTTTTAGATTTGTAAAAAATTTTATAACATATCAACTAGCACAAACATTTTGAAAGTGGATTAAAATTGTCCTCTTAATTATTGCTAATACTACAGTATTCAAAGCAGTAATTAAATATTAGAGAATGCAACAGAAACATATAAACACATTTGCTATTCATGTGGCATCGGGCTTAAATTAAAGATTTTTTCAACATTGGGAAAATTCAAAATCAATTTGGGAAACACAATTGGTCAATAACGTCTAAATGGTTTAGCTTTATTAAATATTATTCGAAATTATTAAAGTTGACATAAATGATGAAATGAAAAAAAATAATATAAAATAAAATTTAATTTTAATTTATAATGTTTTTATGTAATTTTTTAGAAAAATTAATTTTTTTTTGCAGTACTTCGTAGTTTCAATGTATTTGAACCAAATTGAAGCAATGTCAAAATTTTTAATTATATAAAAACAAAACTAGAGTTTCGACTTTTTGATTTACAATTATATATAGTTTAGTATGACCTACTGAGCTATTTGAACGATTACACTTTATTTTGTTCAGCGCCCATTAAGATAAAATTCTGGTTGCCCTTCTCATCAAAGATAATTCGTGAAAGAAATGTGTTCTGTCTTTAAGCCATGAAACCAACTCACTTTATATTTAATAAAAAAATCTTACTTGAAGAATTTTAAAATTCCTTCGTTCATGGCTTTTAATGGTGTATTATATTCAAGTTAACATAAAGCAAATCTGTTCTTACAAATCTTTGAAAATATATTCCAAGTTCACTCAATCTGGTGATAATGATGAAACTGAAAAATTCTACTTGAAACTACTAATTATTTCGTGAATGATTTTGTGATTCAGAGAGGTAAAGGAGGTAATGGAGATCATTCAGTAAGTTGGTTACAGAAAAATCTGGGGTCGAGTAAAATACGTGATAAGATAATAAAACATTTTCTTTTAATCTATAACTAAAAATATGTTTTTGATCAATAGATCTTGAGTTTTTCAAAAGTTATTGCAATCGTTATGTTCCGAAATCTGATCAGAATTGTCAAATTCTATCAATTCATTTAGTAAAATCATTGAAAAATTCTGCTATGAGATAATTTTTCAGCATTATATTCAATGGATTCAGATTTGATTATCATTTTGGTTCTTCGCGTTAATTAAAACATACATTATGGATAACTTGAATCCAATTACATTATGATGCACAGTGGTTAACTGAATCCAAACTATTATTCATCATGTATGTTTGTCGATGCTCAAAAGACATACTTGTATAGTATGATAACAATTATTTCAACATATTTTTCCATATTACCTTAGTTATTCTAAAACAATTTAAATATTTTAAAATTTAGTATTAGCAGCAAAATAAAAGCAATGGTATAATCCGAATATTAAGTCATTTTATAGATGGAAAAGGTGCGCTGTAGGGTATCTAGTACAATTCGATGGATCTTGCTCGAGGGAATTTGGAAACTGAGGTAATTTGCATAATTAAAATTAAAATTAACGTTTCGTGCCATTTAAGAAAGTGAAAAGGTAGCTCGAGTTACTTCCGTCGGATCAATCGAAAGATATCAGTTAGAGAGAACGGATCTCATTCGGTAGATTATAACTAAGAGATCTCAGTCAGGAAGTTGTTCGGATTCCGGATTCTAGTTCCGGTGAGTTTGATTGCAGAGACTGTTACCCCCAACTTCCATTATTTCCCACATGCTCAATTTTATACAAAAAAAAAAAATACAATGCAAATCGAAGCATTGTGGAAATCTAGCATACGTTATAAAATCTCGTGATTTTATTTTATTTAATCTATTTTCGTTTCTTAAAAATTCTGATTTGTTAATATAGATAAGCTTACAAGTTACTTAATGATTAAAAAAATATTATTAACGTGTTGCAAATTTGCACTATGAACGTTTCATTTACAAAAAAAAAAATAAATAAATAAATTGTGCCAAACGAGCTGAAATAAGAAATGACTACCACAATAAAAATCGGTTGAAATTTAAAAATACATAAGAATTTTAACAGACTTAGAAATTAACAAAATAATTGTTTAAGAAAATTATCTAAAAATTTCTTCTTACTTTACTAAAGTATTGTCAAATAAATAGTTTAGTTTTTATATTGAGTAAAAATAGCTATTTTGGTGGACTTATACAAAATTATTGGTAAAGTTTTAATTATTTTTAACTGGCTTGGTCAAGAGATAATGAGGCGTTCAATAATGTATCGGTACCGAAAACGTAAAAACAATGAAGACAAAAAATCGTACACCATATTTTCAAACAGAACTCAGACACTAATCCAACCAAATATTTTAAACTGAAATAAGAAAAGTAATTAGATGAATTTTAAAATAGTGTATAATGATTTTCTAAAAAAAAACATATAAATTAATTTCATTTTTGGTGGAAAATAATTAAAACTTAAATAATTAAACAGAAATTATGACAAAAAATATATGCTCAAGCTAAATACTAACAACTAAAAGATTTTTGTTTCAAAATGAATTTTCTTATGTAAGCCTTAAGGAAAACATTGCAAATCTTTAGCGAAAGATTGAATATTTTTTTTTTTTCTTAGAATTAAGTGTGGATATTTGCCAGTTTTTTAAAAATTAACAACAATATTCTTTGCAACTTATTTTTACTAGAAATAACGTATTCCAAGATTTCTTTTGTTAAAAGGATCTCATAAATACTTGATATTTTATATTTGCTCTTTAAGTTGGTGTTTTTCATAACATGAGGGCAATTAACCCACTGTATAAGCTTAAGTTTGGGTTCATATTCCTGATTAAATGGGCAGCTATTATCAAAAGATATTTTATACAAATTGTGTCAAATTTGTTTTTAAATGTGAGGTATGCATTCTATGCCATTCACACATCAATGAAATGCAGAAGTCCTGTGCCAGCAGGTGAAAAAAAAACCCATTACTGATTCATATTTGCTTTCAGCATTTTATACGCAACATCTCATTCGGGGTTTTCCAGGCATAAGGCTGGTAATATGATACAAAAATGGGGAATTTGTTTTCATCTTTACAACAAAAATACACTATCTAGTTAGAAATATCCTTTTTTTTTTTTTCATGTTCCTTTGTTGATATCGTTTGTTAAAGAAATGCTTTCATTGAGATGGAGCTTTTCTTGAGATCTGCTTTATGGCTCATTTTCTTAATGTGGATAGACTAGATATTTTCTTCAATTCATTTTAGCAACAACTAGCTGAATGTACTAAGGAGAGGAATTATTTTCATTTTTCTGACAAAATATCATCCCTCTGCTGCGGGAAAATTGTTATCTGTTGTTTTAGGTTTGTTTTTAAACTTTTTATTGATTTTGAAGTGTTTTATTTTATAATGAACAGTGGAATGACTTCTGCAGATAATCTCTGATATCTCTGCCCTCACGCTAATCATTTTCAGCATGCTTAGTAATAAATACCCTCAATTCAATGCACGTTTTCCTTTTGCCTCGGTGTTATTGTTAAATTAATTTTTACTTCTATAGTAAATGAAAATAAGATAATTCAATAGTATACGTTTCGCAATTGAAGAAAATCTACAATCTAAAGTTTACTGTGAATTTGGTTGCCTTTATTTGCTCCAAATTGCAATTACTTGGTCTGCAAACTCCTTTTTCCCACAATTTTAATTTTTATAGCTAATTATTTCATAATTTATGAAAAATTGATTTTAACAATATAATAAAAACACTTTTATGTTTTGTTTTTCCATTGCAGTCAAAATATTTGGTAGATATATTTTGTTGGCTTAAGACTAAATATAATATAAATATATATATATATATATATATTTATATGCATGTATGTAGTTTAGTAGTTTCCAGTCAAAAAATATATATGTCGAAAAATATGTAATTAAAAAATTATAAAAAAAATCTAAGTAATACTATAAAAATATATTGACGAGCATGCTTTTACAGTATTTTAGATATTTAAAGCACACATTAACTTTTTTAGTTTAATACTACAACCCTTTTCAAATTAGTATTTATTAATGTAAGAAAAGAAAATAATTGAATTATACTAAGGTTAATAACCATAATAGTATGATGGAATAATGACAAAATCCTTTTTTTTTATATATTTAACACTAAAATAAATTAAACACATAAATAAATTTTATTAGAAAGTATAAGTAGTAACTCAATGTGTATATTTATGGTAATCAAACATATGGCTAATATTGGGATTTATTTTCATTTTCTCATATGAGGAATGGTAGATTTAATTAAAAGTCAATAAAAATTATAAAGAATTTCATCTTAGCTAATGTATCTCAAATAATTTCGTCATCTTCTAATTATGAACTCATAGTTTAAATTAACAACTATTGAGGAGGATAATAAATTATCTTGAATTAATTTATTAAGTTAATCAATGAATTTATATTTTAAATAAGAATTTTTAAATCAGTTTCCAAAAGAAAAAAAGATTTTATAGGAAAAATAAATCTCAATATGCTTAGATAAATGCTTTATTTACTAGGCTAAACAATTTCATTTTATTTCCATTCTTTGTTAGAAGATAAAAGATTATAATAAACGTTTTGAAAACATTTTTCTTTAACGCTAAAAACATATTATTTTAGATGCTACGTTAACTTTTTTTTTGTCGAAATGTCACCATCAATTGTTTTATGCAGATTTTTATAACTATATCAGATATTCTCACTTAATAAACTATTGTTTCATTCGAAATAAAACAAAACTGTATTTATCACACGCTTATATTCAATTGAAGCAACAAAAGCGCCATTGCCTTGCGAAGCATTAAAATTGAGACAAAAAACGTTACTTGTCGTTTTGTTGCTCTGTATTTGTCACATTGCTGGAAGTTTAATTATATCTTGGTCATTGTTCTACGATTATTATATTTTTTTCTCTCATCTCTCCATTTTCTCTAAGCCCCCCATTTTGTTTCTATGTCATCTGCTTTGCCAAGAATTAATTACATTTGCGTTTGTTAAGAGATAAAAGTGGGGTTGAATAAGCAAAGAAAACGATTCAGAATTATTCAACTCGACTTAACACGATGCTCGAAAATGAAGGAAGAAAATTGAATCCCTCTTTCGTTCGTTATCATTTTTTTTTTATATAAATCCACTAGGTTCTCTTAACATGTCACCGCGGCCTGGCTTTGTCGTGCTACGAAGGGAGGGTTATACTTTTGATACCCACACTTGTTAACACAGTGTCGGCCATGTAATTAACAAACTTTAAACGGATTAAATTAATTTCGGAAAAGCATTTTGTTACTTCTCAGAGCAGCTGCGAAATTCGCTGCGTCTTCATCAATGAAACGGGAGTCTTTTCAGACTCGCGAATCATGGGAGTCAACAGATGCAGAAGATTTTCTGCACTTTTAACTTAACGAAAATCGTTAACGATGTCGTGTACGTAAACGGGGTTCCCAGTTTTAAAGGACAAAGGACGATTTCGGGAGGATATTTTTCACAATGATCGTTAAGCTGATCCCCATTTCCCAGAAAAGAATCCCGTTGTAAATCATGGGGGAATCATAAATATTGCTGCTACTGGTCTCGATGCAATGATACAAGAAATTGATCCTTTGCTGTCGGGGTGATATATGAGACTGGAATTGGTTCCGTTTCTATATGCCGCTTGAATCCTTTCTTACCTTTAAAAAAGACAGGTAGTGGTAGTTATCTATTTGTATTATAATCACAAGATCCTTTTTTATTAAATTCATATAAGCGTATTAATACAGATTAGCTTATTATTTATTAATTGTTTCAAAATTAAAAATAATATGAAATATTTGACAGCATAAATACAATTGAGGGATAATGGTCAATTCTCATTTTCAAGCCGCAATCATATTAATTCACGAGGAATATATTTAAATAATTAACAATATAAAGATATAATTATTTGTTTTTAAATGTTATGCTACTGTACCACAATAACCGCATTTGCTCAATGCGGAAAACATACATAATTATAGCTAATGAAAATCATGCCAAAATAATAGTTTTTATGAAGGCTAATTAATAAAATATGATGTAATAATAACAAATAAATTTTTGAATATATCAACATTAATATATATTAAAAAATAAGTAACTCAATTTTATTAAAAAGGTTAATGCAGGTATAAATATATTATGTTTATATATGGTAATCAAACATTGAACGAATATGTGATTTATTTGCATCCTCTAATTTGAAAATGGTAGTTCTAATTAAAAGTCAATAAAAATTATAAAAATGTCATCTTAACTCAAACAATTTCGACATTCTCCTGATTAAGAACCCTTAGTTTAACTTAACAACTTTCGAGATGAATAATAAATTATCTTGAATTAATCTACTATAAAGTTAATCAATGAATTTATATTTTAAATAAGAATTAATTTAGTTTCCAAAACTAAAATATTTTTAGAAAAAATAAGTCACAATATGGTTAGATAAACACATTATATACTGCTTTAAACAATTTCTTTTATTTCAGTCTTTGTTACAAGATAAAAGATTATAATAAGCGTTTTGAAAACATTTTTCTTTAACACTAAAAACATATTATTTTTAGATGCTACATTAACTTTTTTTTTTTTTTTTGTCGAAATGTCATC
The DNA here is from genome assembly GCA_021605095.1 of Caerostris extrusa. NCBI lineage: Eukaryota > Metazoa > Arthropoda > Arachnida > Araneae > Araneidae > Caerostris > Caerostris extrusa. The sequence goes on from BPLR01003363.1 coordinate 145,164, forward strand.
ATCAATTGTTTTATGCAGATTTTTATAACTATATCAGATATTCTCACTTAATAAACTATTGTTTCATTCGAAATAAAACAAAACTGTATTTATCACACCGTATATTCAATTGAAGCAACAAAAGCGCCATTGCCTTGCGAAGCATTAAAATTGTGACAAAAACGTTACTTGTCGTTTTGTTGCTCTGTATTTGTCACATTGTTGGAAGTTTAATTATATCTTGGTCATTGTTCTACGATTATTATATTTTTTTCTCTCATCTCTTCATTTTCTCTAAGCCCCCTCCATTTTGTTTCTATGTCATCTGCTTTGCCAAGAATTAATTACATTTTCGTTTGTTAAGAGATAAAAGTGGGGTTGAATAAGCAAAGAAAACGATTCGGAATTATTCAACTTGACTTAACACGATGCACGAAAATGAAGGAAGAAAATTGAATCCTCTTTCGTTATCATTATTTTTTTTTTTTATAAATCCACTAGGTTCTTTTAGCATGTCACCGCGGCCTGGCTTTGTCGTGCTATGAAGGGGAGGGTTATAATTTTGATACCCACACTTGTTAACACAGTGTCGGCCATGTAATTAACAAACTTTAAAGGATTAAATTAATTTTGGAAATCATTTTGTTACTCACTCAGAGCAGCTTCGAAATTCGCTGCGCTTCAACAATGAAACGGGAGTCTTTTCAGACTCGCGAATCATGGGAGTCAACAGATGCAGAAGATTTTCGGCACTTTTAACTTAACGAAAATCGTTAACGATGTCGTGTACGTAAACGGGGTTTCCCAGTTTAAAGGACGAAAGGATATTTTTCCCAATGATCGTTAAGCTGATCCCCATTTCCTAGAAAAGGATCTCCGTTGTAAATCATGGGGGAATCATAAATATTGCTGCTACTGGTCGCAGTGCAATGATATAAGAAATGGATGCTTTGCTGTCAGGGTGATATATGAAACTGGAATTGGTTCCGTTTCTGTATCCCGCTGGCATCCTTTTACCTTTTGAAAAACAGGTAGTAGTAGTTATTTATTTGTAATATAACCAAGTTGAATTTTTTTATCAATTGTTTAATGCATATTGCAAACAAATATTAACTTATTATTTATTAGTTGTTTCAAAATTAGAATAATATAAAATAAAAATGAAGAGCATAAAATTAAGGGAGGAATAATGAGCAATTCTCTTTTTCAAGCCCTAATCATAATAATTCATGAGGGATATATGGAAATAAATAACAATATAAATATATAATTATTTGATTTTAAAAGTTATGCACTTATACCAAGAGAGCAGTATTTGCACAATGATGAAACATACATAAATAAAGCCAATAAAAATCCGATTATAGGAAATAATCGGATATTAGACAAATGTATTGAGTTTTATTAAGGCTAATGAATATAATTTGATGTAATAAATACTAACAGCTACAGAATTTATATTTCAAATGTAAATAAGGTTTCAATTTTTTTATGTAAGCCTTATGGAAAACATTGTTAATCTTTTAAGGAACTATTGAATCCTTTTTTTACAAAATTAATGTGGATGTTTACCAGTTCATGCAATAATATTCTTTGCAACTTATTTTTACTAGAAATAACGTATTTCCAGAATTCTTTTGTAAAGCGGATCTCATAAATACTTGATGATATACACTGAAGTGACAAAAGTCATGGGATAGCAATATGTAAATTTCAGATGGCAGTAGCATCGCGTAGAACAGGTATAAATGCGCAGTGCTTTCGCAGAGCTTTCATTTCTGTTCAAGTTATTCTAAATGGAAGAGGTTATGACGTGATGATGACCGCACGACGGAATTAACAGACTTTGAAAGCGGAATGTTAGTTGGAGCTAGACGCATGGGTCATGCCATTACGGAAATCGTTAGGGAATTCAACATTCCCAGATCCACTGTGTCAAGAGTGTGCCGAGAGTATGAAATTTCAGGCATAACATCCCACCATGGACAGCGCAGTGGTCGACCGCCTGCATAACGACCGAGACCGGCGACGTCTGCAAAGAGTCGTAAATTCTAACAGACAAGCAACACTGCGTCAAATAACCGCAGAAATCATTGTGGGACGTACAAAGGGACTTGTCTGTTAGAACTGTGCGGAAAATTTGGCTTTTCTTGGGCTATTCCAGCAGAAGACCGACTCGAGTGCCTTTACTGAGAGAACGACATCGCTTGCAGTGACTCTCGTGGGCACATGAGCATATCGGATGGTCCCTAGATGAATGGAAAACCGTGGCCTTGTCCGATGAGTCACGATTTCAGTTGGTAAGAGCTGATGGTAGGGTTCGAGTGTGGCGCAGACCCCCACGAAGCCATGGACCCAAACTGTCAGCAAGGCACTGTTCAAGCTGGTGGTGGCTCCGTAATGGTGTGGGCTGTTTTCATGGCATGGACTTGGTCCTCTGGTGCGACTGGACCAAACATTGACTGGAAATGCTTATGTTCAGCTACTTGAGATCACTTGCAGTCATTCATGGACTTCATGTACCCAAACAACGATGAGATTTTTATGGATGACAATGCGCCATGTCACCGGGCCACAACTGTTCGCGATTGGTTTGAAGAACATTCTGGACAATTCCAACGAATGATCTGGCCTCCTAGATCGCCCGACATGAATCCCATCGAGCATTTATGGGACATCATCGAGAGGTCTGTTCGTGCCCAAAATCCTGCACCATCAACGCTTTCACAATTATGGACGTCTATCGAGACAGCATGGCTCAATATTCCTGCAGAAGACTTCCAACGACTTGTTGAGTCCATGCCACGTCGAGTTGCTGCACTTCGCCGGGCGAAAGGAGGGCCGACACGATATTAAGAGGTATCCCATGACTTTTGTCACTTCAGTGTATATATATTTGCTCTTTAAGGTGGTGCTTTCATAACATGACGGCATTATGCAAAGACAAATAACGCACTGTATAAGTTTATGTTTCAGATCATGTTCTGATGAAATAGGTAGTTATTACCGATAAATAATTTTTATACAAATTGTGACAACTTTGTTTTTAAATGTCGGGGTATACATACTGATCCATTCTTTCATCAATAGAATGTACAAGTCACGGGCCAGCAGATGAAAACGAGCCCATTACTGATTCATATTTGCTTTCAGCATTTTATACGCAACATCTCATTCGGTGTTTTCAGGCATAAGGCTTATAATACGATATAAATGTGTGGAATTTGCTCTCATCTCTATAAAAAAATACACTATCTAGTTAGAAATATCTTTTTTTTTTTCATGTTACTTTGTTGATATCATTTGTTAAAAAAATGCTTTCATTGAGATTGAGCTTTTTCTTGAGATCTGCTTTATGGCTCTTTTTTTCTTAATGTGGATAGACTAGATATTTTCTTCAATTCATTTTTAGCAACAACAACTGGCTAAATGTACTAAGGAGAGGAATTATTTTCATTTTTCTGACTAAATATCATTCCACAGCTTCGGGTAAAATTGTTATGAGTTGTTTTAGGTTTGTTTTTAAACTTATTATTGGTATAGAAATGTTTTATGATATAATGAACAGGGGAATGGTTTCTGCAGATATTTCTTGTACATACACTCTTTCAGCACGCTTAGTAACAAATATCTCAACTCAATGCACGTTTTCCTTTTGTCTCGGTGTTATTGTTAAATTAATTTTTACTTCTATCATAAATAAAAATAAGAATATTCAATAATATGCATCGTTTGGCAATTGAGGAAAATCTGCAATCTGATTTTGATGCAATTATTTGCTCAGTGTTGCAATTATTTAACTCCTTTTCACTCTATTCTAATTTTTATGGCTAATTCTTTCATCATTTATGAAAATTTATACTAGCAATGTAACAAAATCACTTCAAAACACATTTACGTTTTCTTTTCATTGCAGTCAAAATATTTTGGTAGATATTTTTTTAGCTTGAGACTAAATATATATATAAACGAAATTTCCAGTACTTCAATATTTGTCAAAATATATGTAATTAAAAAAATTATTAAAAAAATCTAAGTAATCCTATAAAAATATATTGACGAGCATGCTTTTTACAGTATTTTAGGTATTTAAAGCACACATTAACTTTTTTAGTCCTTATACTTATAACCCTTCTCAGATTAGTATTTATTAATGTAAAAAATAAAAATAATTGAATTATACTAAGGCTAATAACCATAATAGTATGATGGAATAATAACAAAATACCCTTTTTTTTGGATATATTTAACACTAAAATAAATAAAACGCATAAATCAATTTTATTAAAAAAAGTGTAAGTAGTAACTAAATGTGTATATAACTATATGGTAATCAAACTTATAGCTAATATTGGGATTTATTTCCATTCTCTCATATGAGGAATGCTAGCTTTAATTAAAAGTCAATAAAAATTATAAATAATTTCACCTTAGCTAATGTATCTCAAACAATTTCGTCATCTTCTAATTATGAACTCATACTTTAAATTGACCACTATTGAGGTGGATAATAAATTATCTTGAATTAATTTATTAAGTTAATCAATGGATTTATATTTTAAATAAAAATTATTAATTCAGTTTACAAAAGAAAAAAAGATTTATAGGAAAAATAAATCTCAATATGCTTAGACAAATGCTTTTTTACTAGGCTAAGCAATTTATTTTATTCCATTCTTTATTAGAAGATAAAAGATTATAACAAACGTTTTGAAAACATTTTTCTTTAACGCTAAAAACATATTATATCTAGATGCTACGTTAATCTTTTTTTTTGTCGAAATGTCACCATCGATTGTTTTATGCAGATTTTATAACTATATCAGATATTCTCACTTAATAAACTATTGTTTCATTTGAAATAAAAACAAAACTGTATTTATCACACGCTATATTCAAGCAACAAAAGCACCATTGCCTTGCGAAGCATTGAAATTAAGACAAAACATTACTTGTCGTTTTTGCTGCTCTGTATTTGTCACATTGTTGGAAGTTTAATTATATCTTGGTCATTGTTCTACGATTTTATATTTTTTTCTTTCATCTCTTCATTTTCTCTAAGCCCCCATTTTGTTTCTATGTCATCTGCTTTGCCAAGAATTAATTACATTTGCGTTTGTTAAGAGATAAAAGTGGGGTTGAATAAGCAAAGAAAACGATTCCGAATTATTCAACTCGACTTAACACGATGCACGAAAATGAAGGAAGAAAATTGAATCCTCTTTCGTTATCATTATTTTTTTATAAATCCACTAGGTTCTCTTAGCATGTCACCGCGGCCTGGCTTTGTCATGCTACGAAGGGAGGGTTATAACTTTTGATACCCACACTTGTTAACACAGTGTCGGCCATGTAATTAACAAACTTTAAACGGATTAAATTAATTTCGGAAAAGCATTTTGTTACTCTCTCAGAGCAGCTGCAAAATTCGCTTCGCTCAACAATGAAACGGGAGTCTTTTCAGACTCGCGAATCCTGGGAGTCAACAGATGCAGAAGATTTTCGGCACTTTTAACTTAACGAAAATCGTTAACGATGTCATGTACGTAAACGGGGTTCCCAGTTTAAAGGACAAAGGACGATTTCGGGAGGATATATTTTTCCCAATGATCGTTAAGCTGATCCCCATTTCCCAGAAAAGAATCTCCGTTGTAAATCATGAAGGAATCATAAATATTGCTGCTACTGGTCGCGGTGCAATGATACAAGAAATTGATTCTTTGCTGTCAGGATGATATATGAAACTGAATTGGTTCCGTTTCTGTATGTCGCTTGGATCCTTTCTTTCCTTTTTAAAAAAACGGGTAGTGGTAGTTTTCTATTTATATTATAACCATAAGTTACATTTTTATTAAGTGCAGATAAATATTAACTTATTATTTATAAGTTTCATCAAAATTAAACTAATATGAATTGCAGATAAATGTTAATTTATTATTTATTAGTTGTTTCAAAATTAAAAGAAATATAGGATATGGTGCAATGATACGAGAAATTGATTCTTTGCTGTCAAGGTGGTATATGAAACTGGAATTGATTCCGTTTCTGTATGCGTCCTTTCTTACCTTTAATAAGACAGGTAGTGGTTATTATCTATTTCTATTATAACCACAAGTTACATTTTTATCAAGTGTTTAAGGCACGTAATTGCAGATAAATACTAGCTTATTATTTATAAGTTGTTTCAAAATTAAAATATGATATGGTGCAATGATACAAGAAATTGATTCTTTGTTGTCAGGGTGATATATGAAACTTGAATTGGTTCCGTTTCTATATGCTTGCTTCCTTTCTTACCTTTTAAAAAACAGGTAGAGGTAATTATCTATTTGTATTATAACCACAATTTACATTTTTATTAATTGTTTAAAGCATGTAATTTAAGATAAATACTAGCTTATTATTTATTAGTTGTTTCGAAATTAGAATAATATGAAACAATAATGAATAGCATAAAAACGTGGGATGTATAATGGATAATTATCATTTTTAAGCCAGAAGCATATTCCTTCACGAGGGATATATAGAAATAATTAACAAAACAATGTAAAGAAATAATTTATTTTAAACGTTACGCACTTATATCACAATAGCCGTATTTACACTATGCAGAAATAGTACATAGAGTCAATAAAATCCGATTATCGGCTAATAATCGGATTTTATCCAAAGAAATTGAGTTTTATTAAGGGTAATTAACATAATATAATGTAATAACAAAAATACCTTTTTTTTTAATATATTAACATTAAACTATATTAAATAACACGTAACTCAATTTTTTAAAAATTTCAATGTGGGTATATATATATATATATATATATATACCCACATTGAAACTTTAATGAGATGATATGAGAAATGGCAAATTTAATAAAGTGTCAATGAAAATAATAAAGTTTTATCCTTGCTAATGGATTTCAAACAATTTCCTTATTCTTTAATTAGTAAGCCATAATTTAAATTAACAACTTCTGAGGTGAATAATAAATTATCTCCAATATATTATAAAGTTAATAAATGAATTTAAATCTTCATTAAGAATTTCCATTTCAGTTTCCAAAAGTGAATGATTTTTTATTAAAAATAAGTCACAATATTCTCAAACAAATACTTTATGTGCAGCATTAAACAAATGCTTTTGTTCCAATCTTTATTTTATTTCAATCTTTGCTTTTTAAAGATAAAAGATTATAATAAGCATTTTGAAAATATTTTTCTTTAACGCTAAAAACATATTATTTTTAAATGCTAAATTTATTAGCTTTGTTGCTACTGGTCGCTGTGCAATGATACAAGTAATTGATCCTTTGCTGTCAGGGTGATATATGAAACTGGAATTGGTTCCGTTTCTGTATGCCGCTTGCGTGCTTTCTTACCTTTTTGAAAAAAACAGGCATTGGTGTATCTATTTGTATTATAACCACAAGTTACATTTTTATCAAGTGTTTAAAGCATGTAATTGCAGTTAAATACTAGCTTATTATTTATTAGTTGTTTTAAAATTAAAAGAAATATATGATATGGTGCAATGATACAAGGAATTGATTCTTTGCTGTCAGGGCGATATATGAAACTGGAATTGGTTCCATTTCTATATGCTGCTTGCATCCTTTCTTACCTTTGAAAAACAGGTAGTGGTAGTATCTATTTGTATTATAACCACAAGTTACATTTTTATCAAGTGCTTAAAGCATATAATTGCAGATAAATACTAGTTTATTATTTACTAGTTGTTTCAAGATTGAAATATGAAAATAATGAAGAACATAAAAATGAGGGAAAGATAATGGACAATTCTCATTTTCAAGTCATAATCATATTAATTCACAAGGGATATATGGAAAATAAATTAACAATATAAAGATATAATTACCTTTTCAAAAAAGGTATTAATAGTTATCTATTTGTGTTATAACCATAAGTTACATTTTTATCAAGTGTTTAAAGCACTTAATTGCCGATAAGTGTTAGCTTATTATTTATTTGTTGCCTCAATATTAAAATAATATAAAATAAAAATGAAGAGCATAAAAACTGGAGGAATAAGGGAGCAATTCTCATTTTCAAGCCATAATCATATTAATTCAGGAGGAATATATGGAAATAATTAACAATATAAAGATGTAATTATTTAATTTTAAATGTTATGCACTTATACTAAGTTAGTCGTATTTTCACAATGCAGAAACATACATAAAGCCAATAAAAATCAGATTAGGGGACAATAATAGATTATTATTGGCGGCATACTAATATTTATTTCTCATAGTGTTTTTTAAATGTGTTCGCATGACTTAAATTAGTTTCCTATCTAATAGACTTCCATATAAATTTTAAAGAATAGTAAAAGAGAACATATTTAAAAATAACGATATATTTTAATAATCATTATTAAAATTTATAATTTAGTTCGTTATTAATAGTTAAAAAAATGTTTGTCCAATAAAATATTTTAGAGTACTACAATCTAAAATCTCAAAAGTAGTCTCAATAAGGACATATTTAAAAATAACAATATATTTTAATAATTAATTCAAAATTTATAATACAGTTAATAATAGTTAATCACCTCAAAAAAATATTTATAATATCCTAAAATAATTTGTCACATCCGTAAATTATTCGCTAACTATATATGTTGCTGAACAAACTATTTAGAACATTTTAATCTAAAATGTTTATTCTAATCCCTTGGGGGTTTCATTTATTGAAATAAGTTTTTGTAAATTCGTATAGAAAAGTTTATTAATGTGTGTATTTTGAATACAAAATATGTATTTCGCTTGATTCTATTATTGTTTTTAAAATAAAAATTTTAATTTGTTTTTACATTCATATGTACTAAGTAATTTCTGTTAACTGTAGATTATATAAAAAAGTCATGCAATGCGTGCAAGAATAAAATTAACCTTTTTTTTAATTATTCAGTTATGAGATTATTATTTTAGCAGATTATTACATTAATTATATGTTTTTTTTCATGAAATATTATTTGATCAAATTATTTTATGAATTATCAGATTATTAATCTGATAATTTTTTTATTGCTATTCCAACCTACATAAAATTAATAGCAAATACCATACTTTAATTATTAATTAGTTTAGTTGAAATTAAAGTAGAAAATTCCGAATGTGAATCTATCATTATTTTGTGAATTAGGAATATGTGTATGACAGAATGAATAAAAAATAATTCAAATAAGGGATCACTTTAATATTTCAGACTAATTGAAATAAGAGTAAGGGCTAAAATTCATAATAGCATGTTAGGATGAATATAATATAGTGTGTGTGGTGTTGTTTGAATTCCTGAAATTTCAATTGGTCCATTATAAAAATCCACAAGATTTCTTTTTCAATGACCGTAATCACTTGTGTGAAAAGGCTTTCTACAGAAATTAAGAAAACAACCTATTGAAAATAAGCACTAATAAAACAAATATCAAACTTCTAAAAATTGTCAACGAATTGTCAAGTAATTTTTCAAACAATTGCTAATGGAAAAAAATTCGGAATTCTTAATTTTGTAAAAAATATATTCGTATGGAATATGTTTACATGTGTTGTTGCATGTGTTTTTTTAGTAAGCATAAGCATTGGTTTATTTTGTATTTAAAAAAAAAATAACTGAGGATACATGGTATCATATAAGACATGAAAAATAGCATGCAACTCCGTACTCCGTAACATTTTAACTCCACGTTGTAGAATGTGGTCTGCGAACTGTAATTTAGAGACTACTTCTCTAAATGGTAAAAGCCTTTGAAATCATGAAGAAAAATAGTGAACGATGAGTAATATTTTTAGTGAACGATGGTAATTGACATAGACAGTAGACCTAGATAGATGATGAAAAATTAGATAGCCTGACAATATCGTAATTATATAAATGACTAAGTCATATAATCTGAAAAAGAAATTAGTAGAATAAAATGATGTGTATATATGCATGGTCAAACCCATAAACACCGAAGTTTCAATAAATTTGATTGTAATGAGTTCATGGCCTCAAAATATGATGTTTTTAAAAATGAAGCATTTGAAGAAAATAATAACTAACATTTAATATAAAAATCTTCTTGGCAAGGCAGGATTTCAGGGAAGAATGTGATGGCAGTGAAAAAAAAAAAAAAAATAAACAGTATTCCTATTTTGAAAAATCTTTTAGTAATATTTGATCACATTTTGACTAAGGAATTTTAATAAATTTAAATAAATCTGCGAAAATTCAAGATTACACTTTCTATTATATTCTCACGAAATATATTTTGTTTTATTAACATTTTAAAATTACGGTAATGTGAATGTTTATTTTAATTTTATACGTATGCTAGCATGATTAAGCAATTTTGTTTTTAATTAACTTGTTTATATAAATATCAATTGTTTGAAATGTTTCATACATTATGTAAATGTTCTTATATCAGTTATGTTAGCTACAAAATTATAAAAATTCGGATGACATCGAATTGAACTGATTCATATTACTTTTTAAATGGCTTCAAAATTTATTTAAACTTTGGCAAGATTCGAAATTATGTAAAGTCTCAAATATCATTACATTTTATCTAAAGGAACTTAATGATTACTCCAAACACTATCAAATTTTAATGATGTTAAAATCCATTAGAGACTCTGAGGAAAATACTGATATTAATGATATTGGAATAATACTGATATTTGAATAGATAGTGTATGAAAAAAATTTTTTCAGTTCTTACATTTTTAACCAATTAAAAGTTGTTTTGTGAGATTTTGTTTCCTGAAAAATAATGAAAATTACGATAATGTGAATATTTATTTTCATTTTAGACATATGTTAACATGATTAAACAATTTAATTTTTAATTAGCTTGCTTATATAAATATTTAATGTTTAAAATGTTACATGCATTATGTAAAAGATCTTATGTAATACAATAATAAACAATGGAATTATAAAAATAATTATGACACCTGCTTAATGTGTGGAATTCTTACACTCCAGTTTTAATTGAACTGATTCATATTACTTTTCATAAGATTCCAAAAACTAATTTTTGACAGACTGGAACTTATGTAAGTCTCAAATTGCATTATATTTGATCTAAAATAATTTTATTACTCCCAACACAATAAAACGTTAATGATGAGTGACTCTGCGAGAAATACTGATATTTAATGAATGTAAATTTGAATAGATAGTGCAAAAACGGAAAATATTTTTTTTAGTTCTTACGTTTTTAACCACCTAAAAGCATTTTTTGTGATTTTTTTCCCTAAAAAATAATTAAAATTACGATAATGTGAATAGTTATTTTCATTTTAGACGTATGTTAACATGATTAAACAATTTTATTTTTAATTAGCTTGTTTATATAAATATAAGCAAGCTTGTTTAGAATAAGCTTGTTTACAAGCAAATCAAATCAAAGCAAAGCTTGTTTAAGAAAGAGTGCAATTGTGCAAAGCTTGTTTACAAGCAAATACAACTAGTTTGTTTATTAAATATACTGTTTAAAATGTTGCATGCATTATGTAAATGATCTTATGTAATATTATAATAAGCAATACAATTTAAAAAATAATTATGATATCGTCAAATGCGGAATTTTTAAACTACATTTTAATTGAACTGATCCATATTGCTATTCATACGATTCCAAATATTAATTAATTATTTATTAAATTTTGACAAGTTTGAAATCCATGTAAAGTCTCAAATCGCATTTTATTTTATCTAAAGTAATTCTATAATTACTCCCCATACTATAAAACTTTAATGACGTTAAACCCTTAGCGACTCTGACGAAAATACTGATATTAATGAATGTAAAATCTGAACAGATGTGCAAAAAAAAATATGCTTTTTTCGGTTTTAACCACCTAAAAGCATTTAAAAAAAAAATTTCTGTAAAATAATTAAAATTACGATAATGCGAATATTTATTTTCATTTTAGACATATGTTAGCAAGATTAAACAATTTTATTTTTAATTAACATGTCATATTTTCTTCATGAACACTACATTATCCTAATTTATGATTTTTTTATCCCGTAAAAATATCCCAAATATTGTATTTCCAATGTCCCTTAAACTAAACGACATTAATTTTTTTCACGCGACGGTAAATCACATTTACGACACCCGGAAAGGAACAATTCTTTTACCGTATTGATCGCATAAAGATCCCATCGTAGTGGAAGCTGCATCTACAAACGATAACGGAAGTACGCAGCAGAAAAAAATCAGTAATGATTACGTTTAGCAATATTAATTGCTCTTCCACCCACCTATCTGCGTGCTTCTTTAGAACAAGAAAGCCAATATCGATTGGTATAAGACGTTAAATCAGATTTGTAATCGTCTTAAATTCTTTTTATATTTTTTCCGATAGTTGTCTTTTTGTATTTATGGTAATTTAATATTCTCAGTGATTGAGTTTTCTTTTTCCTTTTTTTTTTTATCTCGAAGTCAAATAAGATCAAGACAGTGAAAAAAATTATATGGGAATATTTGAATGATCATAGTAATTGAGCTGAAATAAGCAAAGATCTTAGGTTTGGTTTATCGTTGCTCTATGTAAGTGGTTCGGAATCCACTTTAAATTGTAGGTCGCGGTCTGTTTTAGCTCAAAGTGGGCGCAAGATGACCGTAGAGCGACAAACCAAACTGCCGTTGCTCTACGGTCATTTTGTGCATACTTTAGGCTATTTAGGCTTTAGACTAAACTGGGATTTGCAGTTTAACTTGGATTCGAACCACTAATAAATATCCATTCTTTTATTAGGGATTCGAATCTAAATGCTGTAGTACCAACAGCCAGAGTGCCAGCCAATTGGCCATCAGCCCGCCGCTAATTATGATTCACTGTGAGTTTTCTTTTGGAATTATGTGTACAAACATAACCACTCGGCCACTTAAAAGTTTTAATTAATAAAAATAAAAGATTTAACTCACTGTGTTCCCAAATGGCCACCCTTTTCATATACTGATTGCTGTGATGCTAATTATTTATTGGATTAATTATTTGTCGATTTTTTGTTGCCGCAAGACGGGCATGAATGTATGAATGTATCGGAATGCTCGCTCGCGGGCATTTGTAAAAATTATATCCATATGTGTTCATCTTCATATATGCATGTATTATGTTTGTGCTTGTATTATGTTGCAGTTTATTGATTGTATTTTTTTTTAGAATATTGATTATTAAGACATTATTTTAGAATTATGAAAATGTTTAAACCATTCAACAATGAAGTCATTTGAGACCTATTCGAGACCATGACGGCTCGTTGTTTTGGGATGCTGCTGATCAATCAAAAATGTTGTAATCAACCTACTGACATTCAGAAAAATTACAACGTTGAAAATTTACCCACTTTATCATCTTGCCGGAAACGGCCGAACTGTCAATGTCTGTGTGATTAAACGGTTGACTGAAGGAAAAAGGCTGAAAATTTAGATCTTCGTTCATTTATTATCCATTGATCTTCTAATTATCGGAAAGGTTTGAATGTTTGGGTGTCTTCTTAATTCCAAATTGTAATTGTTTACACTTCTACAACATTAGATTTCTTTTAGTTTTATGACACAACTATGCACTTCCGAACCTCCCCTTCGGAATTGGCTGTGGTAAGCAACGATCTTGCAGTTTATTGATTACATTTCTTTTAGAATTTTGCTTATTGAGACATTTATTTAATCTTATGAGCATTTTAAACCATCCAGCATCAAAGGCATTTGTGACACATTCGAGACGATGCATGCCTCGTTGTTCTAGGTCAAAAATGCTGTAATCAACCTACTGACATTGAGAAAAAATTACAACGTTGAAAATTTACCCGCTTTATCATCTTACGGGAAACGTCCTAACTGTCAATGCCTCCATGAATAAACGATGGACTGAAGGAAAAGTAATTATCAAGCTGAAAAATTAGATATTCGTTCATTTATTATCTATTGATCTTCTCATTATCGTAATAGTTTGAATTTTTGAGAGCCTTTTTAATTCACAATTTTAATTGTTTACATTTCTATAACATTATATTTCTTTTTAGTTTTATGAGATAAATATGCGCTTCAACAAAAAGCAGCAGTCATACTTTAAGAAACAGATCGATGAAAGAGAAATATTGATCATAAAATTCCTTTCATTGTTTGTAATTTAAGTAGCTGATTAGAAAACATTACGGTAAACCCAGTAAAATTATTGATGTGGTTTCCAAATATTAGGAGTATGGCTGGAAAACTCTTCAAGAGCTTCTGCATCAAAAAAAAAATGGCTTGCTATATCCTAACCACATTATTATCACCTCGATTTCGACTAATATTTTCACAGATACCATCTTGGGATTCACACTCTTCTGTTTTTCCTCGAATACAACAAAATAATTTTCCAGCATACCAATTTACAGTGATCGTTGTCAGCATTCCCTCCACTACTATCATTTTGGATTATTAGGATTGAATGATTGTCCGATTTCTAACCAAATTTCCTCAGTTAAAAAATATAATGTATTATTTACAATCAATTCCATGATCAACTCAGTAAAAGCACTAAAATATAGTTTGGACTTTTGAAAAATAAGCATGATTGATTTTGTCATCAGGAGCCGGAGATACCTTGAGTAGTATTTTTTTTTAACAGATACTACAAAATGAAAAATTTTACAAGTGAAACCGAGCCATAAAATTTCGTGCTTAAGCATGATGAATCTATAAGGTGAAAAATCTTCTGTTTAACTTTTGAAACTGAGAGAAAGGATGTAAACTTATATATCCCGGATGCAAAAGTTAGATAGTAAATAATGATGGCTAAATGCAGTTACAATGTAACAATTCCTCACATACTATGGTTCTTCCTAGGCTGCATCTTTGCCATTTTAGAGCGGTCAACTCGGATTAAAATACCGGTTTTTAAATGTAACATATTGTATGATTTAAAAATTGCTTAAATTTAACGACTTTAAAAATAATATTTTATTAAATGTGGTAAGAGGGCTTAAAGGTTTTTCGAATACTGTATAAATATCCAACAAAATTTCAGACTACTCTCTAATGTATAGAGTCTAATTTCAAATCTATAGATATTAAATTTATAAAATAAAAAAAAATTATTTAAATTAATTTTTATTCAACATTTCCATAAATCATGTTTTATTTTAACATCAGGGGGGGGGGAATTTATTTATACTTAGTAAGAGTTCCGAGAGAAAGAGTTTAAAATATGTAGACCACGAACAAACCACCCATAGGCAATGAAACATGGCCTTGATTTGTTGAAGAGTTAAGAGGTAACTGGTTCGCATGTGTTGTTCGTGAGAAAACCGGGAAAATACCCTCCAGGTAGTTTTACAGACTCATATAATCTCCTCATTTCTAAAAGCATGGGCGAACCTGGTGCCTTCCTTCACGTTAGGTGTGAACGTTTGCAATGGACCTCGATTAAAACCCAAATCATCTCAGCCACACTAATTAAATGATTTTTTATAGCATACCTATTTTAATGCTTAACAAAAAATGTTAGTAGTAATGTAAAAGATATATATTTGAACTAAATTATTTATTATTAGACAAAAACTACAATAATTATTTTAAAAGTTAAACATTATTATTAATCTCTTTAGCAGTAAAAATTTTTTAAATCTAAATTTTATATTTATTTTTTATTGAATACTTTTAATATTACAATACTTTATGGTAAAATGTAATTTTTTTCCATTTCCTAGAATAAATAAATTTTTATGCTTTTTAAAAATATGAATGTTAATTTTCTAATCTAGAATCAAATGAAGTGTGTTGAACTTTGTATATTATGAACATATTGACACTCTTAAAAACCCTAAACATTTATTACTTTCTATTAATGAATAAAAATGCCCTTTTAAAACAATAAATTTATTCATAATACTTGAAAACATGGCTGAACTTTTTTAGAAAAAAAAAAAAAATCACTTAGCAGTGATTAATTGAACTTAATTTTTGGAAAAATAACCTTTTGACTTTTTTTTAAATAAGTAACACGTTGAAATTTAAAAATAATTTTCAAATCTTATAGTCTGGATAAGCCAAATAAATTTCTCAGAGCTGAGAATATTTTTGCAAATAGCTATGAATTAAATATTCAATATTTATTTCAAAAATATATAAGCTGAATTTTTTAATAAGAATGTTAACACAAAATATTTTTGACAGTTTAGATTTAAAATTTGTTTTTTTTTACATTTCTTTATTTCTTCAGAAATTCATAATAAACCTTTATACAAACGAGAAATAAAAAAATCTTGCAATTCACAGGTTTTTAAAAACCATCTCTAATATTTTTTCAATTTGATATGCATTTAAATGTATATTTTTATTATAATACTTATAACACATTCCTTATGAACACATTTAAGAATTTAAACTTTAGAATACTTTTAGAATTTTGCTAAAACTTTTAAGAATTTAAAAACCCATTGAAAATATTTTATTCTGAGATGAAAGATTTCATTTTCCAACATTATTACACGGATAAAACTAATAACTAAAAATTAAATACATAATCATATAATACATTAGTAGAAGTTACAAGCCAGTTCAAATAATTGTCATGATAAAAGGGCATAACACTTTTCACATATTTCCTGTTAATCCATAATAAATGTATATATATATATATATATATATATATATATATATATATACGTAAAACACAAAAAATCATTGGAAAAGGGAAAGCAAAAAGTAAATTAGAGACGACCAAACAACTAATGTCATTTGCTACAAGCAAGTTGTATAACAAAACCATCACAACAATCGTAATGTAAAAATCTTGAAGTGTCTCATATTCAGACCTCTTAAAAAAAAAGAATTGCTCTTTAGGTACTGCAATGAAATTGAAATTCATTTAGGAAACACAAGAGCAAATTGTTAAAAGGGCAAATAGGGAATTCTCCAATCAAAAAGATTATAAAAATTTAAATAAATATACGATGACAGCATGTTAAAACATGCTGTCCCGGAAATTCAGAAATCCCGGAAGTAATTAGTAAACCCAAAGGAAAATAATTTATGTCCTGAGGATAACGTTATATTAGAAGGAAAAGAGAAGAAAGAAAAGAAAATAAATTTTTCAAGTATCTATACAAATATGAGGTGGGGTTTGACGTGTGTGATGCAGATCAGAGTTTTCATGTAGCGAATGTTATAAGGTTTGTTATACAATCAATTGTATTGAAGTTCATTATAACTTATGTACTTGTAGTGCATATTATTGAGACTTTTGATTATATATAATATATATATATATATATATAATATAATATAATAATCAAAAGTATATAGAGAAAAAAAGTTTCAGACAGTGAAGCTCACTATGTCCTAAGGATACAAAATATTTAGGTGTGTACCAGTAACAAAGACTTAAACCAATAAAAATATTTTAATTAATATCATGGCCATTGAAAAGTGAAGTGAAAGTGACATTGAAAGTGAAGTACTCGAGTGAGTTCATGAACAGCAATGCTAAAGCAAGGGTTAATTATAAGATACTTAGAACTGGTAATTATTTGACTGACTTTGAATTATTTCGTCCAGCACAAAAACGAAAAAATCTGATGAAATTTGCACCAGCCTAAATATAAAAATACCAAAACGTTTTCAGCAAACCTGATCACCTGCAGTATAAAATTTGACCTTCTAGTATAAGAGTTACTCTTCCAGCTCATTATTCGGAAAAAAATAAAATAGCAGTGAAAATAAGTCTAGCATAGATATCACAGATCATATACAAGACATTGACTGAATGTGCTAGCTTCAGAAAAGAGTTGCCAGGGTCATAAGTATCGTCGTGGCAAGACAACATTTTTGCCTCATGGCGACATGCGTGAACGTTACATTAAATGTTTTTGTCACTTTTATACGGAGTTTTGAATTTTGAGTAAATTTTTTGAACAAAAAACTCTCGCCTTATATACAGATCTTATTAAATTCGGAGAAGTATGCGACAACTATGCATCCCTTGGTAAAAATGTAATGTAAACTTCATAAAAAGGACCAGTTGTTTATAAGCATAGGCTACTATATTTTGGAATAATCCCCCTCACGTTTGGTGAAGAACTTTATAGAGTTTTTGGTATCTTTTTTTAAAACACACTCCTACAACTTTTTTTCATTTTTATTTATTTTTTAACTTTTTAACGCAATTATGAAGAACAAAACAAAAAAATATTCGTTTGGTCTTAAGATAGCAATTACGATAACAAGAAGGTTTTATTTCTTCGTCATTTGACATGTTTTTTAAACTATCATAAAATTACCATGAATTTTTCTACGTAATTTCTTAAGGTAATAGGTAAATTACCGTGCAAAACTCAACTTCACACCAAATAGATCTCCTTTATAACTTTATGAATAAATAATATATTTTAATAAAGTAATTCATTGTCAACACTATTTTTCTTTATTACTTTTTATTTATGCTATTTTCTGCTTTAAGGCCAAAGTGGGTGATTGAGTGTCCTGATTTTAATATTCAAATTCAAATTTAAATTTGTTTGCATTAGATGATATCAAATAATAAAGTTTTAAATTAAAAATTTATATTTTCTTTTTCTCAATTTGTATAATTTTTCAATCCTGAGAAGATTAGCACAAATTGAAAAAAAATATAAATTTTAATTAAAACTTTATTATTAATTTGAATATTAAAATCAGGACATATTCTTTACTGTAAAGTAGAAATAGCATAAATAAAAGTAATAAAGGAAATAGTGTAATGATACTTATTAAATATTATTCATCTATTTGGTGTGGTGAAGTTTTACGTAATTACAGAAGTACGTGAAAAATTCGCTGTAGTCCCTGATAATTTTAAAAAACATGTCAAAGAAGAAGTAAAACCTTCTTAATGTAAATTTATATCTTAAGACCCAGGCGAAATATTTTGTTTTGTTCTTCATGGTGCGTTAAAAAAGATTAAAATAAATAAAAATGAAAAAAGTTGTAAGGAAGTGTGTTTAAAAGATACCAAAAAATATGAAGTTCTTTCGCAAATGAGGGTTATTCCAAATATAGTAGCCTATATATAAACTAACTGGTCCTTTATAGTTGTCCCATTTTACCAAGGGATCATGAACCCATAAGTATACTTCCGAGGTGTAAGATCGTATGGCAGGTTTTGTTCAAAACACTCAAGATTCAAAACTCAACAAGTAGACAAAAAACATTTAATGTAACGTTCACGCATGTGTTCAAAAAGCATCTTCACTGCATTCTGACCTGGCCTCTTTCTGAAGCTTGCTTTTTATTCAGTACATTAACAACCTTGTGATCTGTATGCTAGACCTGCATAACTTTATTTTCCGGAACTGGAAGCGCAGCTTCTTGCTAGAGATCCAGATTTTATACGCGAGGTGTTGATCGGGGCTGATTTTATTATTTTTTATATTTGGGCTGGTGCAAATTTCATCAGATTTTTCGTTTTCTGCTGAGCAAACTAATTCAAAGTCCGCTGTAATTACCAGTTCTAAAATCTTATAATTGACAACTTAACATTATGCATGGGCTCACTCAGTGCTCACTTTCAATGTCACTTCACTTCCTTTGTGGTAACGATGTTGAACAAAATATTTTGTGGTTTAAGTCTTTGTTTGGTGCACACCTAAATATTTTGTATCTCCTTAGGATGTATTATTATTATTATTGTCCCTTTTTCATTAATAACCCTTTCATATATGTTATTGTTATTAATATTAT